>PVJH01017135.1:0-48395 GCA_004026705.1 Nesogale talazaci
ATTTTTACTCTTCCTCTTGTTTCTTTAGCTATACTGAGATTTCCTCTACTAGTGTTTCTCATCATTATTTAAAAATGAAAGTTTGAGGCTTAGAAAGAGTAGTATTTTAATCACCTATGTTTTATGTTTTCAGCAGTCTTGAATGATCATATTTTCTTTTTTGTTTGTTGATTTGTTTGGTTTTTTTGGGGGCATCACTGCCCTCAGGTGGTGGGAGTAAGAGGCCCAGCCTTTGCTCTGTGGAGCTGGAATCGAACCTCCATCCCAGTGGGCTGCAGTCCCGCGCACAACCACTACGCCACTGGGGCTCAGCCCGATCATAGTTTCAAAAGCAAAAGTCCTTACTTTTCCTTATGTAAAACATAAGAAAGATGCAAAATATTGATTACCAGGGCAGGGGGTGATAAGTTTGTCATAACTGATAGTTTTCCTTACTATTCAAAAATAGGTAATGTAACCATGCTTACTTATTACTCATGAAGTCATCTCTATGAAACACGGGAAAGTGCTGTCATATGAGTTCCATCCTGCAGAGTGTTCAGGCAGAATGGGGATGTATCCTCTCTCATTTTTAAAATAGTCTGACTTGATGAATTTTTCTGTATTTCTCCCTCGAGGGAGCGATCACTCCAGAGTTGAGCCTCCAGGAAATCTCATCTGGCACATGAATTAACTTATTTGTATTGAAGGAGAGTGTAGCGAATCCAGCTGTTTGGTTCTGTCGGTCAGAAGTTTATAAGCAGCTGTCATTGAAATACCTCAATCCTCCCGTGACCAGCCTCAGGAGCCCTGGTGGCATAATGAGTGGGTGGGTGACTCGATGGGCTACTCAAAACCTCCAGCAGCTCTGCTGGGGAAAACTGGACTTTTCTACTCCAACCTAAAGATTGACAGTCTCTGAAGCCCGGTGCCCCATTCTGCTCTGTGAAGTCACTGGCAGTCAGAATAGGCCTTCCATTGACTAATATTTATCCCTTTCATTATTTGATGGCTGCGTCCTCTCATTTCATTTAGGTATTAGTCCATTGGATTGCCATCTGAAATACTGATTTTTTTTTTAATTTTGTTTGTTTTTTTTTCTGGAGGGGGCATCACTACCTCTGGTGGTCATGGGCGCTACCCAGCGCTGCTCCTGAGAGCGCCACTGGCTTTGAACCGCCAAGCCTGTGGGCCGCAGTCCCGCACTCAACCACTTACACCACCGGGGCTCAGCCCTGAAATACTGATTTTTTATAATAACGAATGAAATGCAAATTTCACTTTAATGCAGTGTGCTAAAGAGCATAATGGTTCGTGAGTGAGGAGGGTTGTCTTCTCCTTTCAAGGAATTTAGGAACCAATCCCATCAGGAATTAAAAAGAAAACAATTCTGGTCTTTCTAACTCTTCAGCCCTTCACTTTCTGGGAGGGGAGGGAGCAGATGAAACCAACTGAGCTACAATCTCAAATCCTCCAACAGACTCAAATCCTCCAACAGACTCTAGCACTCTGACAAAAATAATTCCAGGTTTGTCCAGGCTGATTATAAAATGGTCCCCCCGCCCCCCGCCCCACCCCCGCAACCAAGTCCCTTTGCTGCCCTGGAAGTGAGGGGAAGGAAAGAAAGTGAAGTTTTTTTTGGTTTCATATGAAAAACAACTCCCCTCCTCCCAATAAAAACAAGCTAAAATCACCTTTATTTTAATACTTTTAGCAGTAGCGGTATTAAACATCAGACCTCATCTCGCCTTTACAGTTCCAATGACGCTGGCCATCGGGGCCTGATCCCTCCTTCCAGGGCTGGAGTCGGGTCCCACTGTGACATTCCAGCCCCAGAGAGAACTTTTGTTGAGTCACAGCTGCGCGCCCCGCCCTCCGGTGGGTCGGGCCCGCTACCTTTGTTCTCCTCCGGGTCCGTCTCTAGGCAACTCCGTTTACCTGGCGGTGCGCGCGGCGCGGGACCTCAGTCTGGTGGTGGTAGTGGAGGAGCGCAGACTTGCACTCAGAGATTCCCTAGCCTATCCGAGCAGCTCTGCTGCGCCCGTGACCATGACCGTGATCGGAGCCAGAGCAGGACGGAGGGAGGGCAAGGAGGAATATTCACCTTCATAGAAGGGGGGTGGATTTTTGTGTTGTTAGAAAAAAATAAATCAATATTTTCATCATCTTCAACAAGATGGAATCAAGATTGTTGGCATCTTCATCAAGGTCAAATCAAGTTGTCGTCATCATCAAGATTAAATCAAGATTTTCATTTTTTTAAGACACACCTAGGAAGAGAGGCTCTTGGCACGTGGGAAGATCACTTGTGAACGAATTGCATAGAAGAGCGAACAAACAGGCAGCAGTCCAGGACCCGGAGGCCGGAGACCCGGAGTCCAGGCAGCAGCTAGAGCCTACTGGGGACTGACAATGTTGGACACACTCCCCTCCACCCTGCAGGGCCTGGGCAAGCAGGTGCTGCCCACACTGCCTTCACTCAGCCAGGAGGGTAAGCAGGGTGGGCTGGGGCCCTGGGCCCGGGGCTGCGGGTTACTCTGATCTGGAACTTTCACCTGCTTTGGAGGGGAGGCCAAGGTTCTTCTTGCAGGGTTTCTGGCTCAAGCAAGGCCAGGAAAGCCTGTGTTGCTTGGACAACCATCAGGTAATCGCATCAGACCTATTTGAATGTCCTGAGATGAACTCTTAGTCTTATTGGCTGCCTTAATGAGGAAATGGGGGCCTTAGTCTGCATTTAGTTTAGGCAACAAAGTGTGAGCACTAAGAATGCTAGCTACCTTTCTCTCCCCACTGAGGTACCTTAGTTCAGAAGTCTGGACTTATCCAGGGAAACAGCCCCAAAGCAAAGTACAAAGACATGACCGCTTTTCCAACCCAGGACATCTTAGAGGTAGGTTCAGGAGGTAAAATGATAGTAGAAATGATACTGTTCAGAACAGCACTTGGTTGCTTGTCACAGAAGACTTGCTGGCCCTGGTTTCGTCATTCGACACACTGTCATCAAATCAATACCAACACATATTGGCTTAGAACTAGCCCCTCTGTCTTTCTGAGACTATTTATGGGAGTAGAAAACCTCCTTTCTCTCCCAGTGAGATTCTTAATCTGTTTTAGCATAGTTTCTTTAGAAGCATCCCAAAGTGATGTTGAGATCTTCCTCCAAACAGAATTCTCGGGAAGAAAAATGCTCAAGAAGCTATTATTATTAGCAAGCATTGTAACTTAGACTTTAACTGGATGACCTGCTATGTAGCTCATGATCCTTGGAGGTGGGGCGACAGGTCTTCAGAAATGATGCACACAGTACTAGTGATTGCGAGTTGGACTGCAATCTCACGATCAGCAGTTCAAAATCACCAGCCACTCCATGGCAGAAAGATGAGTCTTTTTCTCCTGTAAAGAGTTAGCCTTAGAAACCCACAGGGGAGGCCTGAGTCCCGGTGGCGTAGTGGTTGGACGCGGGACTGCGGCCCACTGGGTTGGAGGTTCAAATCCAGCAGCAAGGCTGGGCCTCCTACTCCCACCACCGGAGGGCAGTGATGCCCCAACACATACCAAAAAAACCCCAAAAACAAACAAAAAAGAAACCCACAGGGGTGGTTAGTTCGCTCTGAGTCGGAATCAACTTGATAGCAAGCTATACTTTAGATATGTTACTTTATTCAGATTAATCCTTAATCTGTATTGTTTTAAGGCATCAGTGAGACCCTACTCTCAAATATAAAAATTTTATTTTAATTTTTTAAGAGAGACCAAGACAACACAAGGACACACAGTCACTTCAAATGAGAGAGGCTGTTGGTCTGAGGACAAAATGACGTCCAAGGGGTTGTTGAGATACCGAGCTTTTAAAGGAGCACGGGAGGACACAGGAAATTCACAAAATTATGATTGGTAGCACAGATCAACACATCATAATTACAGGTGAGACTACAGTGGAGGCATAGGGTCATGATTGGACCATGTACACTGTTAAATAGAAAGGCTATTGGTCCAAGGCCATTAAACCAAGGTAGTCCAAGTGACTGAGAAGAGTGACTCATGACAGAGTGACCACCTGTGCTCTCCCCAGTACTGGGATCTCCATCAGAGATTGCCCCTCCCTGGCTGGCTGGAGATGAGTGGAGGAGGTAATCTACTTTCTGAATGCACTCTGCCTGAGACCAAGATGACCTCCATCCTTCGTTAGTGATAGGAATGAGTTCAATGGAGGCTTAATCTATGTGGGGACTCTGTCAATGGAATGTGGGGCTGTCACTGTCCTCCACAATGTGACAAATAAATCTGTCTTTGAAGAAGTACAAGAGGGTGGCGAGACTTTGTCTTACATACTTTGAACATGTTTTGGAGGACGTGCTGCTGGATAAAGTAGAAGGGCTGATACTATCTTCCCGCTACTTGACAGTACCTTTTGAATGCGGCAAATGTTAGAATCTGAAAGAAATGGAATTTGCTCTGTGGTATTTTTTTTTAAACAGTGGTCCTCAATGTTTGATAAGTAAGCAAACAAACAAGTGAACAGAAACAAAACCCAGCTTTTAAGACAGGATGACTTGGCTGCAGTGGGTGGTTTTTGTTGAAATATAAAAACAGTATATACTTCAATTTTGTTTAAAGAGTGGTTTGAAGTTCTCTCTGGAATCCCCAGGAAGTAAAGAGAATTAACACGCTCAGCAGTTAACCTAAAGGTTGGAGAGTTGAGTCCGCCCGGAGGTGTTTTGGAAAAAGACCTAATGAGCTAAAGAAGGTCGGTGCTTTGGTGCGAAAGAATCAGCCAGGAAAGCCCGATGGAGAAGTTTCTACTCTGGCACACAAGAAGTTGGCCTGAGGAGAACTGTCTCAATTGTGCCGAGTTCAAATTACTTTTATTTTTAAAAGTAGTAATATCGTCTCTGACACTTTGGGATATCAGAGTACTCAGAGTTAGAAACAGCAATATAGGGCTGAGCCCTGGTGGCGTAGTGGTTGTGCGCAAGACTGCGGCCCACTGGGATGGAGGTTCAATTCCGGCTCCCAAGAGCAAAGGCTGGGCCTCCTACTCCCACCACCAGGGCAGTGATGCCTAAAAAAAAAAAAGAAAAAAGAAAAAAAAAGAAACAGCAATATATAAAATTCCCAAATATTTCCCATTCGAATTGCGGGACTCTAAGGAGCCCTGGTGGCGTAGAGGTTCTGCGTTGGGTAGGAATCCAAGTGGTTGATAGTTTGAAACTACCAGAAGGTCCTTAGGAGGACGACTGAACTTTCTACTCCTGCAAGCAATTACAGTCTTAGAAACCCACAAATAGTCATTATGAGTCAGCAGTGATTCAATGGCAGTGAGTTGGGGAGTACAAGTTTCCTAAGGGGGAATTTATACTTATTTTTTTAGTGACAAATAACAATGTTGAGTTTGGAATAATTAAAAATACCCAGACCAATAACACCACTGATACATGGAGAAGATATTGACATTTTCAAGGAGTTCATTTTGCTTGGCTGTAGTGAATGCCTAGGGAAGCAGCGGTCAAGAAATCAGATTTGTCATCAGGCAAATCTCCTACAAAAATCTAAAATTCAGTACTACGGAGTCAATTCTGATTCCTAGTGATTCTAAAGGACAGAGCAGTACTGGTCTTTTGGGTTTCTGAGATTTTAAATCTTTTCAGGATCAGCCTGTCTCATCTTTCACCTTCAGAGCAACAGATGGGTTCGAACCCCAAGCCTCGTGATGAGCAGCTTAGTACCTAGCACCCAGTGCCCTCCTAAAAGAGTAACAGAAAAAAGCGATGTCACTTTGAGAACTAAAGTACACTTTTTTTTCCCCCCAAGAAATCAGAATTGGGTAAATCTGCAGAGACTCTTGAGAGTATTGGAGAGCAAAGAGTTCATTTAAAAAATCATCCATCCATTGTGTCAAGCACATTTAAAAAAATCACTTTACTGGGGGCTCTTATAGCTCTTTTTTCCCCCAATGATTTTATTGGGAGCGCTTATAACATTCAATACATCATATGTAACAAGCGTATTTGTGCACATGTTGCCATATTCTTTTCCAAATGTTTTCTACTTGAGCCCTTGGTATAAGCTCCTCTTTCCCCCACCTTTTGTTAATAAATCATTTTATTGGAAGCTCATACAACTCCCATCAGGATCCATACACACATCAATTGTATGCAGGCCACACTTGCACACTTGTTGCCACCATCACTCTCAAAACATCCCCCATCCACTTAGGCCCCCAATAGCAGCTTCCCATATTTCCCTTCCCTCCCTTCTCCCTCACCCCTCCTCCATAAACCCTGAAATAATTTAAAAATTATTACTTTTTTATATCGTACACTGTCTAGTGTGTCCCTTCACTCACTTCCCTGTTGTCTGTATCCCAGAGAGGAATTTATATGTAGATCCCTGAAATTGGTTCCCCCTTTCTATTCCACCATCCCTCCACCCTCCCAGTATCATGGTAAAGTACTCTTAACTCAAGTCACCTAGCTCCCAATGCCCTCCTAAAAGAGTAACCAAAAAATGCCTATGTCACTTTGAGAATTAAAGTACTCTTAAGTCATCGTGCTGTCAATCACCTTATATGCATATGAATAAGGGTGACTTAAAAAGACTCGAGTCCTTTGAAATATGGTATTGTAGAATACCATGACCTATCATTACTGAATATATCATGGCTTACCAGGACAAGTCAATCAGTCTTGGAAGAAGTACAACAAAATGCTTCTTAAAACTGAGGATGACAAGACTTCGTCTCACGTAATTAAGACTTGCCATTGGGAGGGGCCAGTCCCCAGAGAAGGAGCTTGATCAAGTAGGGAATGTCAAATTTGGGGTCAATGAAAATGAGGAACCACTCTCAACACAGTGGACCCACACAGTGACCGACACAATGGGCTCCAACGTAGCAGGCATAGTAAGGATGACGCAGGCCTGTCGTACAGAGGGGTCACTGTGAGTACCAACTCAGCAGCACCTAACAGGAATTGATTAGACTTTCTCAAATGGCACCACATTGCCCTTGATTAAGCCATCCAAACGAAGAAAGCAGATCCTCAGACTTTCAAGGAAACCCAAGTCTTTCCGCTGGGATTTGGTTACATGTCCTCTGGTGCCCAGTCCTGTTCGCTCTCCCACCCTGCCGAGATCAGAACTGGGTAGCATGAGTAGGTAAAAGACTTTTGTAGTCATGGAAATGTAAACGGTTTCATTTTCAAAACTTAAAAAAAGGTGGCAATGTAAGTCTAGGCATTGAGATTCTGAATGATTAGTAAATTAATGACACTTGGGAGTGCCAAGAATTTCAGTTCATTATTGGTTGAAAGGCTTCCTCCTTTGAAGCAGTAGAATGCTTTTGGCTGTGGTGGCGGGGGCCGCAGGGGGAAATGCAGCAGGATGAGGTGAAGTAGCAGAAATGCCTGGTTGGAGTATATTGTCTGCTAAGGATTTTGAGGGAAGGGCAGATTTAGACATTTATGCTCCTTGTCCTTGACTCTGAGAAACTGAGGGACAGAAGAGAACATATGCGGACAGATTCTTGATTGTCTTAATTAAGAAGCCTGGGAGGCCAGAATCGTGAATGGAGGGAGGCCTTCACATTTATGAGTTGGAGATGAGTCCCAGTCATACTCCCATGATTAAAAATCTTCCCACCATATTCCTCCCATCAAAGTGCTACCTTGAAGTTACTTTTTACAAGCACATATCTATCGGAGCAGACATGTTGCTGCTATTCTCCCTTACTCAGGAGACAGTCTTACCTAGTACTATTGGTGCTAGGCCACTCTGTTCTGTACGTGATAAGTAGGGGGCTTTCATGTCCCAAGACTATATAAGTTGGTGTAAAAATACATTCTCTTTCTCCCAATTGGATCTGGTTCTTTTCAATATTCCTTGCCAGTACCATTATTCAAATTCATCTATTCTTCTTCTCTCTTCCTTAATATCCAATGTTCATTTGCATAAGTATTTTCAGAGTATTTGTAGTATACTTTAGAGTATATAAAAGCAAGCGATAAAGACAAGAAATCATTTTATTAATATGCCAGAGAAGGAACAGGTTAGGCAAATGAGAAGTAGCAGCAGCTCTCATGGCATCTGGAAACAAGGTTGGTAGTGGAAACTCACCTACACACCTATTGTGGGATCCCGCTGCCCACATCCAGATGGATCCTAAGGGGTGATTATGTACTTGAAGGGAAGAAATTAAGGGGCAGACAAAAGTTTTGGGATGCTCACCTTCATATCACCAGGAAGCAGATGACTCTCTGAAAAAGAACATCATGTTTGGTAAAGTGAGGGACAAAGAAAACGAAGAAGACCTTCAACACATGGATCTACATAGAGGGTACGAGCAGGGGCTCGGACAGAAGGACAGCTGTGAGGACGGTGCAGGACTGGGCATCCTTTTGTTCTGTTGGGCACAGGTTCGCTAGGCAGCAGCTCAATAGCACCTCACAGCCACAGCGACAGAACTAAAAGACTGTAAGCACTTTGTGGTTTCGGCCCTTAGAAGTTATACCTATCAAGCCAGCAGTGTCCAAAGGGGCAGGGACATATTGATCTTTTGTTACTGACTGCATCTGTGTTCTAAATTGGCAATCTGATGTCACTTCTTAATCTTGGTTTTGGAATTTAATAACCTTTTAATTTGTGGAATCCTCCTAATTGGAGGATATCTTTAATATACAAATGATCGGCCTGAGGTTGACAGACGTGTCCACACAGACATAATAGGTTTTTTTTTTTTTTTTGCATCACTGCCCTCTGGTGGGAGTTGGAGGCCCAGCCTTGCTCCTGGAGAGCTGCTTTCTGGATTTGAACCGCCAGCCCAGTGGGCCGCAGTCCCACACACAACCACTACGCCACCAGGATTCAGCCCTACAGACAATGTTTTATGTTGTTGAATACTAACCACATCTGCAGAATATATTCATATCCCACGTCAACACTTTAGTTAATGGTAGTCACTTTTTACCTGCTACTGATTTGGAAACGTAGTGCAGAATAAGAAAATAAGCAGAAAATAAACAAAGGCATCTGATTGGTCAAAGTGGACTGTGGAAAGTCAATACACAAATAAAAATAAACCCAAGGGTATGTGTTTTAAACCGATGAAATTAGACAGAAAATTTGTACATTAAAAACTTCAAGAACTTCAAAACATAAAAACTTCAAGAACAGATCAGAAGCAGTGACGTAGAAATGGGAGGGAGCCTGCAAAGCATTGACAGTAGGGAGGCGTGGTAGTTATCACTCAACAGTGAGAAAGGAGAATGAAAAGCAGATTAAAATATAGCAGACTTAAGAATTCAGCAAACAGAGAAGTGAGGATGAAGAATCCTTTCTACCTCAGTGGTGTTTGGTCTTATTCTCGTGACAAACAGTACGAAGTTACAGTGAACGTTTACCTTAATATGATGTGGCACAATGTAGGTACTTGATAAATGCTTCTTGAATAGATTCAGAAAAGGCTAGATTCCATTTGATTTTCTCTAGAGATAAAAGAGAATGTTAGAAATATTTCATTTAAAATACGATCAGCTATTAGAATGTTAAATATCTTTGGAACTTTAAGGGATCAACTTTATTTGGCGGATAATCCATACTGAAGGCTGTGATATTTGATCTGGAGTGTCACATCTTCCTTCCCTTTAACAAACAATGTCTTATCCACTATATATCGCAGTTGGTAGATAAATCGTCATCCAATCTGGATGTTGGACTTTTTGTCTAGTGCAGATTCTGGAGTTATTGCTTAGCATACAGCTTGAGTAAGAAAGATGAATGGATACAAGCCTGACACACACAGTTCCTGATTTTAAGCCATGCTTTCAAAATCTGGTTTACACCTTAGTATTTAGTTTAGTAGGATCTATTGTTTAGTGAGTCTGCATTTCATATATGTTTTGGAAACTTATTTGTACCTATGGCATCACATAGATGCTTATATAAATTAAATTATTTTTGTTTTTACTTACATTTCAGATGTTTCTACTATTTGGGGGTATGTTTCAGAATTTGTGGAACGACAACTATCTCTGCACAAGGTAGGTTTTATACTTCACTTTTATGTCCAAGAGTCCAAAGGATTGTTCCTCCATCCTCTTCTATGGTGTTTTAGGAACAGAAAACAGACCTCAGAACCACCTTATTTACTGTTGAGCCCTGTGGTTTTATGATGTTCACACTTAGGGTTTTTGGGCAGCAGATTTGATAAGCACAGATTTCATCCTTAAGCCATAAATGTATAAGTTCTAGTCTTCTACTGATAAAGAAAACAGGGCTGCTCATCCTGAGGATGTGTAAAGAAATGGGAGAGTTTTATATATCTGTCAGTGAATAATTCTAGGCATGGCTTGAGACAAATGTGTAATGCATCTCGTTTAATCACAGAGGATGGATTTTAACTGGAATATGAGAAGACAGCGACTAAACTCAGCCTGCTAAAAATGAGAAACAATTCTAACTTAGTGCCATCTAGACCAGTGGTTCTGGACCTTCCTAACGGCGAGGCCCTTTAATAGAGCTCCTCGTGTTGTCGTGGTGACCCTAATCATAAAATTATTATTACAACTGTAATTTTGCTACTGTTTTGAATCAGGTGACCCCTGTGAAAAAGGTCGTGACTCATACGTTGAGAATTGCTGGTCTAGACGATTCCAAAACAAATCTAGGCTTTTGTCAAGTTTTGGATTGAATGCTATAGCATTAGAGATTTTGGAAGGAGGTTGGAGGGATCTTGAAAGCTGTGGTTTTCATGTGTGTGTTAGTCTGGGTAGACTAGAGAAACAAATTCATAGACACGCATATGGATATAGGGGTATGGTTTATATACAAAAGGAATGGAACATTGAGAAAGCATCCTACCCAGTCCAGTTCAAAGTCATAAGTCTGATAGTAGCCCATATGCCCGATACCAGTCTATAAAGTCTCTTTTCAACTTATGAAGTCACAGGCCGGTGGGTGCAGAATCCCAGTGCTGGCAGGGGTCTCCCCAGGGTTCCTCACTTCTAGGGCTCAGGGTCCATTAGCAGCATCCAGTGGTGGCAGAAGCAACTCAGCGCTAGCAGAGGTCTCCATGTAGCTTCTTCAGCTTCAGAGGTCTGGCTGCATCAGGGTAAGGCCATGTGGCCTCTCCTCTGGTTCCTCCAGCTCCTTGGATGCTGCCATCTTGTCTTGCCCATAATTCATCATCTCAGAGACTGACTCCCAACAACTGGGGAGATGGCCTCTCATCTCCACAAGAGAAATATCACGAGATTTCCCAGAAGTCTCAGGAGAAAGCCATGCCTACACAGAGGCCTCATTGGCGACTCAATGGCTATCTCCAGAATAATAGGCTAGACTCCACCCCTACATCTCAATCATAAAATTGACATCGATATATGACCACCACAATGTGGGACTGCTAACCTACAATGCCAGTGGTTCAAACCCTCTAGCCCGTCCTTGGGAGACAGTTTAGATTTTAAGCTCCCATAAAGAATTACTGTCTCAGGGGTACTTTCTTCTTGGAGGGGGGAGATATTCAGTTCATTTCCTTGGAGACTTTCTACTGACAACACTCTCTCGGAGATGCTGCACTGATAAGACACAAGGCTGACTCCCTATGAGGCATCCCAGAGGAGAAGCCACATGGACCTACCTGATAAAACCAGACCTCTGAAGCTGGAGGATCCACTTGGGAGAGCCCTGCCAGTGCTGAAATGTTTACAATGCCTGCCATTGGATCCAAAGACATTCTACCCATCTGGCTTGTGATCATCTTGCCTTTGGTGTCATTGTATGTGTTTCGCGAGTCTGAAGAAGACTTTATAGACTAGTATCAGACACATGGGCTAATATCAGACTTATGACCTTGAACTGGATTGGGCTGGGATGTTTTTCTCTATGTTTGATTGCTCTTTTATATAAAACTCTTCAACACACACACATATATTAATTACTGCCTCAGAAACTGAGCACTTTTGCTCTGTCCTGTATGGCCCTTATGACTTGAGAGCTGTGATTTTTTGGAGGTTATGGGTACTCAGAGACCCAATATGACAGTTATTGGGTCAAATTTATCCTCCAAACTTAATTTCTTTTACCTAAGCATTTGAGAATGTCCACCACTTAAAATTAGGAGAATTTGGAATTTTTCCCTGCTTTATTTTGAAGAAACAGCAGCTCTAACAAGACCCATCATTCATTCCATTCAGTGTGATGACCCTTGTCTGGAGAAAGGCTCTTTATAGGTGAGACCTGCAGTCTCCAGCCAGGCCTCTCTCCTCCATCCTTTATGCTCTGCTGTGGACTACCTCACCACCTTCCATTCTTCCTTGGTTCATGCAGGAATTTAAGTTTGTAACTCTTGATATAGGATGTCTCCAGGGAGATAGAGAACCACCAATTCGAGAACCCAAAGCATTAGCTTCTACCCATCAGTCAAAGCTGTCCTACGCCTTATGCATATGCCTTAGATGCTAGATTGCCTGATTTTAAGTCAGAGACATAAACCCTAAAGTAGAAATGAGAAAGCAAAGATTCTTAAGCCATCTTCAATTTCCTCTCTCTAGTAGTAAATCTAAGCTATAGATAAAAAGAAGCTATGGCACCCATCTATGTTTTCTTAGTCCTCCACAGCCTTCCAATGATATATAGATGAAAGAATGTCAGTAAAGTATAGCAGGTGGAGATATTCTGATAAATTACATCTTATGCTAAGCTTACTTGGTAGCTTAGAATCATAAAAATGTTATAGCTTTAAGTGATCACATAGATTACTGAAGTGAGAAGATTTACACTTAATTCTCTTCATGTTCATTAACTAACTTAAAAAAACCATTTTATTGGGAACTCATACAACTCTTATCACAATCCATAGATGTATCCATCCTGTCAAGCACATTTATACGTTTGTTGCTATCATCATTTTCATTTTTGTTTTTGGGTTTTTTGGCATTACTGCCCTCTGGTGGACAGAGTAGGAGGCCCAGCGTTTGCTCCCATGGAGCCGCTGCTGGAATTGAACCTCCATCCAGTGGGCGGCAGTCCCGTGTACAACCACTATGCCACCAGTGCTCAGCCCACCATCATCATTTTCAAAACATTTTCTTTCTACTTGAGCCTTTAGTACCAGCTCCTCATTTTCCCTCTCCCTTCTCTACCCTACTTCCTCAATGAACCCTTGATAATTTCTTTGTGTGTGTGTGTGTGTGTGTGTGGCATCACTGCCCTGATGGGATTAGGAAACCCAGTCTTGCTCCTAGAGAGCTGCTACTGGATTTGAACCGTCAACTGTGTGGGCCACAGTCCCGCACACAATCACTGCACCACCAGGGCTCAGCCCTTGATAATTTATAAATTCTTATTTTTCCATATTTTTCCATGATCAATGTCTCCTTTCACCCACTTTTTCTGTTGTGGTCGACTAACTTTTGCAAAGTACCATTTTCTTCACCTCTTCAGTAAATTTCCCCTCATTTTCTCCTCTTTTCCCTTTTAGGGAGTTCAGATCCCAGGACTTGGAATTTTCACTTTCACGAGACAAAAGTTGGATATGGGAAGCAATAAATTCATTGTAATGCAGAGACCCATATTCATCTTGGCACAGAAGTTAGTACAACTGCACGGACTGACACAAAACAAAGTGCATACGCCTGGTAAGTCGCCTTACAATTCAAAAGGTTTCTAGCAGGCTTGAGAGTGAACACTGAAGGGCAAAGCTGAGCTGTTGTTTTTATTTCTGACTTGAGATGATCACTTTTCATTTGGATTCTGTGAAAGAGGTAGGACTGTCTGATGTGAAGGACTGTCTGCAGAATATTTTTTATTTCTGTTTTGTTTTATTTTGGGAGGGCCATCACTGCCCTCTGATGGGAGTAGGAGGTCCAGCCTTGCTCCTGAAGAGCTGCTGCTGCATTTGAACCGCCAAGTTAGTGGGCCGCAGCCCCGCACTCAACCACTACGCCACCGGGGCTCAGCCCCCTGCAAAATATTTTAAACCTCATTAAGAGGTAGGCGTGAGAAGATCTGATATGTTATCAAGGAAATTATTATAAAAGTCACATTACAGTATATATGGACTAAATCCACATTATGTATCCAAAGGAGTTACAAGTGGTTATAAAGAAGAGAATTTAGCTTATATGGTGCAGTGAATTTTATCACTTGATATAATTGGTAATGCTCTTGTAGTCCCAGTCTCTGTAACTCCCAGTAAGTGACTTTCCCTAAGGTCTGGGAGCTAGAGAAAGTGGGGATTGGGGGGTGGGGTGGGGTGTGAGGGATGTTGCTGGGATTCAGTTGTGAGGGATTGGTAGCAGGGTTAATTGTGATTGTACAAACTTGGATTTCAAATGTGGGAATTGGTCAATTTTGCCATCCTACTGGGTATAAAAGGGGCCCTGGCAGCAGCAGAAAGGGGGGAGATTTCATTACCATCAAGAAAGAAGAGTCAAGAGTGGAGCACATCCTCTGGATGCCCAAATTCCTGCAAGGTGAACCCCCTTGAACCAGAGACAGAAGGCTGTGGCGGCAGAGGGGCGGCAGTGGCATAGCCAAAGCACCAGAGAGAGGTGGACCTTCCCATCCATGGAGCAAGTAGAGTGGAATGCCTTTGGGTTGGTTGGAGGCTCTTTTTTACAGCAAAGGATGCCTCCTAGCACTTGATTGGGAGATGTTAGTTTGCTGTAGTTGTGCTGTTCTGGGCATGTGTGTGACTGTGATTCTGGAAGCTGTGTCACTAGTATTTCAAATACCAGCATGATCATCCAAAGTGAACAGGTTTCAGCAGAGCTTCCAGACTGAGAGCAAATTATGAAGAAGGAATAGGTTGCCCACTGCCAAGGAATTATCCAGGGATAACATTGTGGATAGCATCAAAACATGTCAGACACCAGAAGCCTCATGAATAGATGAAGCAGAACCGTGTCAGACTTAGTGCCAGAGATGAGCCCCTCAGGTGAGAAGGAACTCAGAACATGAATGAAAAAGAGTTGATGATAATGATACGGATGAAGGGCGGGCCTTCTGGAGTAAAGCCAGAGGGGCACAAAGCAAACATCAATTAGTAATTGGAACTTGGAATGTATGAAGAATGAATCTTGGAAGTTGTCAAAAATGAAATGAAATAAAGACAAACATTTTAGACTTTGGTGAACTGCAATGGACTGGTAGTAGCCACTTTAAAACAGAAAATCATGGTTTACTATGCTAATAATAACAGATTCAAGAAGAATGGCATTTCATTCATCATCAAAATAATCATGAACGCTGAATTATATGATAAAGGGTGCAATATCAGGATCGGAGCAAGGCGCATTTGCAATCTGCAATATGCGGATGACATAACTTTGCTTCTTGAAGGTGAGGAGAACTTGAAATGGGTGCTGATGAAAATTCAGGATGGCAGCCTTCAGCATGGATTATAACTCAAATAAAACAAAAATACAAGTGGCCAATAGGTAACATGATAAGTGGAAAAAAGGTTGACCTAGTCAAAGATTTTTCTTGCTTGGATCCACAATCAGTTCTCATGAAAAGAACTTGAGATAAGCAGTGCATTGCATTAGGTAAATCTGTTGCATACGACTTTAAAGTGTTGGAGAGCAAGCATGCTATTTTGAGGACTCAGGTGTTAATAACCTATGAAGTTGAAGGTTGGCTATTGATTAAAGATGACCATGGAAGAATCAATGCATTTGAAATAAGGTGCTGGCAAAGAATATTGAAAGTACCATGGACTGCCAAAAGAACAAGCAGCTCTGTTTTGGAAGTAAAACCAGAATGCTTCTTGGAAGCACGCATGACAAGACTTCATGTCATACACGGTGAGCATGTTGTTAGGAGAGACCAGTTCCTGGAAAAGGACATCATGCTTGGTAGAGCAAAAAGAGGAGAACCCTAAACAGGATGGATTGACACAGTGGCCGCAGTGATGAGCGCGGACACAAGAACACAAGAACAATTGCAAGGATGGTACAGGACCAGGCATTGTTCCATGGGATTGTGCATGGGGTTCCTATTGCTCAGAACTCTTCCCTAACAAAAACCACAACAAGTTTGCTGGCCCATAGGAGCTGGAGCCAAGCTTCTTTGGGCTGAGACTTAGCGTGGAGTGGAGTGTTCTTTGGCCATTTTCCAACATTGCCTGAGGGGGAGAGGGAGAGCTGCTACAGGACACACAAGAGACAAGTTTGGTTTGACCAAACAACTGTATCCTGAATATTTCTGATACAGAATTGTAACCTGGTAACTTCCCTAGTAAATGTTAGAATTATGAGTATTGTCTGAGTTCAATGTGGTCATTGCAATGAAGTGTAGAACTCAGCGGAAAAGTAGAGTTCCATGAGATGAATAGGTAAAGAAGGTAGGAAAGTGGAGGCATGTCTGACCTCTGTGGCATAGGGATCGGCCTTGGACTGATGAGTTTGATTCTCCTTTCCCTTTGTAAATCAAAGGAGGTCAGCTGTGGCTTCAACATCATTCTTACAGGTAAAATACCGGGTTGGGAGAATTTCTGCCAGTATCAGGTTTGACAGTGTTTATTAAATATATTTCTATCATATGCATGATTATTAACATTTGACATTAGAAACTAGCAAATTTGTAAATATTCAGTATACACCTTATATATCTTTCTCAAAGGAGTCCTGGTGACACTGTCAGGTAAGCCTTGCACTGCTGACCATAAGATCTGCGGTTCAAAGCCATCTGCTCTGTGGGAGAAGGATAAGGCCATCCGCTCGCATAAAGATTTGGTTTTGCTATCTATGGACACCAACTCAATGGCTGTGGGTTTGAGCTGATAACTTAAATCAAAATCTCAAACCAAACTCTTTCCCTCTTTTCGTTCCCCTGAGGGCCAACTATGTGCCAGGGATAAGTGTTCGAACCACTTAAGAAATAGTGATACACAGACATAAAGCGCAGGACACTCACATCCTAGTTTTATCGCGTTGCTCTTTTTGGAGTCTTTTGAGGGCTTTTCCTTCCCGATTCCTGGTTGTGTTCCCTTGGATGTTCCTTTTTGTCACCTCCTGTGTGAGACCCATACCTGGATGAAGAGAGACAACCTACTCTAATGGTAGCCGGTGGAAGAGCTCTAACTTGTTGTCAAATTTATTGAAAATTAATTTTATTGAATACCCGTCCATGAGAAAAAGGGTGTATTAGAAAATAAATATTAAACAAAGCGATACTTATAACGCATTGTGTACCTAGTTCCTCTCTTCTTCCTGCCATTGGAGCTGATTCCATTTTGTAGCGACCCGGTAGGGCAGAGTAGAGCAGCCCCCATGAGTTCCCAAGATGACAACTGTCTAGGGGAGTAGGAACCTCATCTTTTTCTTGCCGCATGTATTTAATATGGTCGATTTCCTGCATCTTTTCAGCCATCTTTACCTAGCCCTTTATGACAGAAGAAGTGTAATGTTGTAATTTGTAAAAAAAACAAAACAAAATCAAACCTTTAAAGCCATGTTTTCACCAAACACATTTGTGCCTAAGAAGTAGCGCCTATTTTCCCTCTTGTATACTCTCAGGTGTAGCTTATACAAACAACATATGCATGCAATTACATTTTTTGGCAGTGTAAAGGAATTTCAAAATTTAAACAAATCATTGAATTGGTTCACAAGAACAATTTTGTCTTCAGTTAACTCTGGGGCTGTGATTCTTCATAGGTATCTAATCTAATATTACAGCTTCCTGGTGGCACAATGGTTAATTGCTTGGCTCTTAACCAAAAGTCAACTGTTTAAAATCCACCAGCCACTCCACTGGAGAAAAGACCTGATGGTGGTCTGCTCGCATTGAGACCACTGGCGTGGAAACCCTTGGGGACAGTTCTACTCTCTCATGGGGTCTCTATGAACTGGAATGGACTAGAAGCCCATAACAACAATAAATATTGCACTCGCCGTCCTATGTGCCAGGCTCTCTGCTAGCTTGTGGGTCTTAAAGACTGAAAAGACTAATGCCCTTAGCTTTTGAAAGGCTTAGACTCTAGTGCTTTGACACTAAATAGGCAACTCTCATTATTCTTCTTTTTGAACTTGCCTACTCTAAAATTTATTTGTAAACCCAAAATCAAAACCTGCAAAGTTTTCCTGATCTGCATACAGATCGATAAGAAATAAGACTCATCTGATGGGGGAAGGCTCCCACCTAGAGCTGAGCAAGGTTTCACTCATCCCTCTTGTTTTCAACTCTTAATTTTGTACCTGTTTCCTTTTTTTTTTTTTTTTTGGCTTTTGGGGCATCACTGCCCTCTGGTGGTGGGAGTAGGAGGCCCAGCCTTGCTGCTGGATTTGAACATCCAACCCAGTGGGCTGCAGTCCCGCGCACAACCACTACGCCACCAGGGCTCAGTCCCGTTTCCTTTTTTTATCATTTGTTTAGTTCCATATTTTTTACATCTTTGTGCTCTTTGTTGGTGATTTAGCTGGTTGAAATGGTCCCCCACCATTGTACTAAAATGCTACCTGGTCTTTCTAAGCACAAGAAGGCTGTCATTTACCTTACAGAGAAGATAGATATGTTAGATAAGCTTCATCCAGGAATGAATTATAGTGCTGTTGGTTGTGAGTTCATGAAAAAGAATCAGCAATATATATATTTAATGAGGTATCTTTAAATAGAAACACACATAAAGCAACTGATTTCTTGATCAGTTGACAAAAAGGTTTTAACTAGAGTCTCACTGGAACCCTTAACCTGTACATAGAAGAATAGACCCATCTCTTCGAGTACTCCCTCAATGCAAGAACACTTTGTTCTATTGACCTGGCATTGATGCTCATCTTCCCGATATGATTGCTAAAGACAAAGCAAAGCAAGTGTACTGAAGAAAGCTGATGGTGCTTGACTATCAAAAGATATAGCAACTGTGGTCTTAAAGGCTTGAAGTTAAAAAAGTGGCCATCTAGTTGAGAAGCAACAAAACCCACACAGAGAAAGCACACCAGTCTGTGTTATCATGACGTGTCAATAGGATGAGGTATCAAGCATCAAAGAACAAAAAATCTTATCATTGTGAATGAGGGGGAGTG
This sequence comes from Nesogale talazaci, assembly GCA_004026705.1. Taxonomy (NCBI): domain Eukaryota; kingdom Metazoa; phylum Chordata; class Mammalia; order Afrosoricida; family Tenrecidae; genus Nesogale; species Nesogale talazaci. The sequence continues at coordinate 19,002 of PVJH01017135.1, forward strand.
CAGAGTGGAGACCTAAAGCCCATCTGTAGGCAACTGGACATCTCCTTATAGAAGGGTCTCAGGGAGGAGATGAGCTAGTCAGGGTGCAGAATTAGCACCAATGAAACATACAACTTTCCTCTAGGTCTTTAATGCTTCCTCTCTCCTCCCACCCCCCACTGTCATGATCCCAGTTCTACTTTATAAATCTGGCTAGACTGGAGCATGTATACAGGTACAGATAAGAGCTGAAAACACAAGGAATCCAGAACAGATAAACCTCACAGGACCAACTTATTGAGAGTAGCCATACCAGGATGGGAAGAGGAAGGTTGGGGGAAGGGAGAGGGAACTGACCACAATGATCTGCTTATAATCCCCTCCCAGGGTAAAGGGAGACATCAGGGAGTGTAAGTCATGAAAAAATAATTTTAAATCATCAAGGGTACATGAGGGAAAAAGGAGGGGGGAAAAGGAGGAGCTGATACCAAGGGCTCAAGTAGAAAGAAAATGCTTTGAAGATAATGATGGCAGCAACCGTACCCATGTGCTTGACACAATGGATGAGTGTATGGATTGGGATAAGAGCTGTATGAGCCCCCCAAGAAAATGATTCAAAAAGAAAAAAAGAATAGGCCCAAACCAAACTCACTGCCCTCCAGTCAGTGTTGATGCTCAGTGACGTGTGGGGTTTCGAGACTGTTTGTGGGAGTAGAATGTCCAGTCTTTCTTCTGCAGAGCTGCTGGTGGCTTCAAACAGCCAACCACATGGGCCTCGGCCCAGTGTATGACCACCAGGGCTGCTGCTTCTTCTTTTTGTTTTTTTTTTTTGGGGGGGGGGCATCACTGCTCTCCGGTGGTGGGAGTAGGAGGCCCAGCCCCACTGCTGGAATTGAACCTCTGTCCCAGTGGGCCGCAGTCCCGCGCACAACCACTACGCCACCGGGGCTCAGCCCCCACCAAGGCTTCTTTTTTTAATTTTAATTTTTTTAGGCATCACTGCCCTGGTGGTGGGAGTAGGAGGCCCAGTTTTTGCTCCTGGGAGCCGGAATTGAACCTCCATCCCAGTGGGCTGTAGTCCCGCGCACAACCACTACGCCACCGGGGCTCAGGCCCCCACCAAGGCTTCTTAAGAGAAGAGACTAGTGTTGGCTAAGTCAGTGCTTGTTGTCAACTTTATAGAACATAACAACCAGGATTGATTGGAAGTTACTGTGTAAACAAATTATGCAAGATAATTAAAGTAGCCTTGCTCAGGAACAGGAGAACTTGCCTTTGTTTCAGAAGACATAGGGAGATAAGATGTGAGATCTGACAGGATAGCAGGATGGTCACAGAGATGCTATAGGAAAGCTATTTCTAGAATAGGTTGAACAGTTAAGAAAAAGAAAAATAGTGAAGCCTGTTCAAGGTTTATGAGATAGTTCTGTGTGGCTACAGCATATTTATTATGGGCGAAAGTAGAGGAAGTAAGACAAAAGAGGCAGAGAGGGATAAAACAGCAAAGGTCCTTGTAAAGCATGGAGCTCTGGTGGCATTGTGATGGCATAGAGCTGCTAACTACAAGGTCAGTGGTTTGGACCTATCAACCATTCCATAAGAGAGGCTGTCTACTCCTGTAAAGATGTAAAGTTTTGGAAATCCAGAGGGGCAGTTTTGCCCTGTCCTATAGGGTCCACTATGGTCCTCCTGTGTGGTCATGAGTTTGTTTTTCAGTTTTCAAACTATGACATGGGCTTTGAAATTCATTGTGTATGCATAGTCGGGGGCAGAGGGGGAGGGGATTGAATGGGAGATTATCTGTACTGGTCTACTTTGTTTTGTTTCTTTTTGGTTCAGGAAGATTGTTCTTTCAATTACAGTAACTTGGTAAAAAAAAATGGTAAAAGCCTGACAGCCAAAAGGAAGATAAGGATATTTATCTATGAGACATACCAGCATCAGCTGAAGAATCGATGGGACTCAGTTCCCTATTGAGAGTAGTGGGTAGATTAAATGTCTTTGTTGGGGGAAAAAAACAAAACAAAACCCCAAAAGGATGAGGGATAAAAATAGGTTTTGGTGAGAGATAAAATAATTGGATATAAGAAGTTTAGATTCCAGGTGAAAGTAACTCAGCTCAGGAGTGAGGTAGAGATTAGAGGTCAAGTTTCATGTGTCTCCATCAGACTGCTGTGTAAACCATTACAACAAATAAGATTACCTAGAAAGAAAAATAAGGTAAGGAGACAAAGACAGAATGCTCTGGAAAATAACTCCCACTTTTATAGGCAGTCAGAAGAGGAGGGCAATCAGCCATGTAAATCCAAACCAAACTCACTGCCACTGAGTTGGTACTGACCTTTAGCCACCTACAGGACAGGTGTCAACGACCCTGTGAGTTTCGGAGAGCGTAGCCCAGAGTTTCGGAAAGAAATACCCATTTTTCTCCAGATGGAGACCAAGAAGGAAGAAATAGGACCAAGAAGGGGGACCATAGATAGAAAAAGTAACAGAGTTATGAGAAATTGGATCTGCAAGGCATCCCTTGGTTTGTCCATCATGAGATGACAGTGCCCTTATTGAGATTAGTTATGGTAGACAGGTTCCGGGAGAAGAGGTTGTAAAGACAGGGAATATAACCTCTCTTCAGAACTGTATTTAAAAAGGAAGAGGAGGGGGGTGGCATAAAATTACTGTCCAATTTTGGAGAAGACTGGGCTGAGAAAAAGAAGGTTGTGTTTTGTAGAACTGCTGCTAAACCCCAACATCCAAGCAGTATTGGATATTTGAAAGTGTATCAAGTCATGCTGCTAATTTAATGTCTAAAATGTTCTTATATTTTCTCTGTTCTGTTTCTGTAACAATAACCTTGCTCATTGTCTGTCTTTGAATTTTTCATCTTGGTCATTTTTGTTTTCTCCTGTTCTGACTGGTAGACCTTATACAATTTCTATACTCTGTTCTATTTAAATAGTCCCTAGGTTTGTGTACTGTCACTCATGGAATCACTAGAAAGAGCATTCTGCAAGCCATGCATTATGAGACACAATTTCACTTGAAAAGTACCATGTGAAAAGTACTTTGTGAAGAATATTATCTTTTCAACATGCTTAGCATTTATAGATACTTTAATTGTTAAAAAATTCTGTGGTATTGGGGGGGGTATAGGCAAATATTGCAGCAGCATGTTCTGGAACATAAGGGAACTGAAAAATTCAGAAAATCCTCTGAAAATCCTATTGCCATGTTCCTAAAGGAATATCAGGGAAGTGTATATTGAGCCTTACTTAGAATTAATTTTTATTTTGTTGAGGCTAAGACATATTTAAGGGAAAATTTCACTGATTAATATTTGTTCATAACTATTTGTATTATTTACAGTAATACATAATATAACATTAGGCATAATTAATATCTTCACGTGGATAATTCAAAATTTGAATATTAAAAATCAGCATATTATTTACGAGTGTATCTGATCTGTCCTTATTGAAAATATCCTCCCCTCCACCAACCCCAACTTCCTTTTTTCTTCTCTAGGTGATATCCCGATTATTCCACTTAATTTTATCACAATATCCCTGGAGGGTCCATACAGCAGGGACATAATAGAAGGATGTGTGAAGGAGACATTGCTTTTTCTATCACGATCCATTGCCACCCAACACAATGTGGAATTTACATTCAGTGGAATTGGGGTCCTGATGATCCGACAGGGAAAAGTGAAGATGAGATTCTTCAAAGACTTTCTCTGTGCCATGGACGGAAGTGGGATGTTGATGAAAGCCCTCGCAAATGTAAGTTCACGGTCCCCTTCTCCTACGTCTTTTCTCACTTGGTGCCTCCGAGTCATCTATCGGTGTGTTATCATTGAGACAAAGTCAGGTTCCTATCATCTGTAGGGCAACTTCCTCCAGTGCAAGGAAGTGCTTGCATAGAGACAAAAAAAGACATGAAAAAAGAGTTTAAAAGTTCTAAGCCAGTGCAAACCGATGGCTATAATTAGCACTAGAAATTGCGATAATGCTGAACATTTTGGGGGACCTTCTACAGTTTTCAGGAGGAGCTCTGGTGTCCCAGTGGTACAGGGCATGGCTGCCCATGCAGGGGTCTGCAGGGTGACCCCTGGGGGGAAGCTGTGGCAGTCAGTGTTCCATGGGGCCCTTCCACTCTGCTACAGCATCGTGACCCGTTGGAATTTACTTGCTAGCAATGAGGGGGTTATAGTGTAATGAGGTCTTCCATCGATTACTTTGAGTCTTAAAACGTCATACATGGGCTGAGCCCCGGTGGCGTAGTGGTTGTGCGCGGGACTGCGGCCCACTGGGACGGAGGTTCAATTCCAGCAGTGGGGCTGGGCCTCCTACTCCCACCACCGGAGAGCCTTGATGCCCTCCCCCCCCCCCAATCATACATTTGGCATTATCACCCAGATTTATCAATGAGGAAAATGGAGCCTAAGAGAGTTCATTCTGTGACAAGACTGATATTCAAGCCCAGAATTCCTACCCACATATTTTTGCTGTTTCTACTATTTCAGCGAAGATGAGCAAGAACATCTTTATTCAAGTCACACAACTCAACTTCAGTTTTTACTTTGCCACACAGTGGAAGGACTTACCTCATTGATGCTGTGATTCACCCTTAAGGAACTGGTCTGCACTTGAGTGACCTTCAGGCAGGGGTGGTTCTGTTGGTGTTAGTTGGCATTGGTGGCCTTGCTCCGCAGGGTTTGTAAGGCTGTGACCTTTGGGAAGCGGTGGAGCACCAGTTCTTTCTTCTGAACACCTCATGGGTGGTTTCAAGCCACCAGACTTGCAGCTAGGAGTCACGTGCCTCAGTGTTTTCTGTCACTTAGCAACTTCCAGGTTTGACATGTTAGAGGTTAAGTGGGCGAAGAGAGACTCAGCAAGGATCTGTTGAATACTTCATATGCTTTAGGTACACTTTTGGGAGTTAGTAACGTTGATATGAATATGTTGGATGATCACAGAATGGTGTTAATTTTGCATCCCTTAGAGCAAAGGCATGCCTTCTATATGAAAAGGTGATACGAGTGGTTGAATTCTATCCATTTCGTCCTTCCCATGCCTCATGGTTAGCAGATGGAGCTGTGCACAGAGAGGTTCTCAGTGCTTCCTCTAGACCCTGCCATCACAGGCGATTGCTGAGGCGACTCCAATCCTCTGTGGAAAAGTGGCAACAGAGGGCATAACCTTTCCCTTTCATGTAAAAACTCAAGGCAAGATTTGTAAAACAGAAAGCCAAATGAGTGGCCCATCTCACCTCAAGGAACCTTCTCAGAGTAGCTTCCTATGTGTCTAAAAGAGAAGATAACCTTTTATTGGCTGGCTGTATCTTAGGGCAGAACTTCTAAAGGGGCATTTTTCAAACAAACTCATTCCGAGAGAAGGTCTAAGAAAAATGTTTTGTAGGCTAAAGACTGAGCTTTCAAAAGTCAAGTTGATTCACCCTCTAGAACTATCCCTGTAAGTTTCTGAGACTGCAATCTGTTATAGGAGTTGAAAGCCCCAACATATTTTGCTCTTTTATATATTTTCAAGAAAAAAATAACCGACAACTTAAAAAAATAAATTGAACTCCTCAAAACATTTTGAAAAAGCTCCTCTTGGATTGTATGAGCCCCCAATAAAATGATTTTTTAAAAAAGCTCTTCTTGGGAATTGCTTTCAAAGCCATGTATGAACCATATTGTTAATTAAAAATTAATAATATACTTCTTTATTAAATAATCATGTATAGAGATTAGTATATAAAACCAAAATCACTGTTATTGAGTCAATTCTTACTCAGGGCAACCTTCTAAGACAGGGTAGAGGGGCTGAGCCCCGGTGGCATAGTGGTTGTGCGCGGGACTGCGGCCCACTGGGACGGAGGTTCAATTCCAGCAGTGGGGCTGGGCCTCCTACTCCCACCACTGGAGAGCAGTGATGCTCTCCCCCCCCCCCCCCCGCAAAAAGAAAGACAGGGTAGAACTGCCCTAGTGGGTTTCTGAGACTGAAATCTTTTTTTTTTTTTTGCTAATTTACTTTTTATCTCCTATGATTTTATGGGGGGCTCTTACAGCTCTAAAAACATTCCATACATCATCTGTATTAAGCCTATTTGTACACATGTTCCCATCTTCATTTCCACATATTTTCTGCTTCAGCCCTTGGTATAAGCTCCTCTTTCCCCCTCCCTTTTTGAGACAGAAACTGTCTGTGGGAGTAGAAAACCCATCTTTGTCCTGCAGAGTAGCTGCTGGTTTCGAACTGCTGGCCTACAGGTTGGTTAGCAGCACACCTCATAACTACTATGCCAGCAGGATTCTTTTGTATCTTAGTAGATAGTTAATGTAAATTAATGATATGCATAAATACTAGCACAATAGCCCAGTTAGATATTGTTCCCGGTGACCCTGTCGAACAGAATGAGGCCCTGCCGATCCTGCACCAGTTGCGTGACTGTGATGTTTGAGCTCACTGTTGCAGACACTATATCAGTCCATCTCATTGGTGGCCTTCCTCTTTCTAACTTACATGCTGTATCAGGCATGATGCCCATTTCCAGGGGCTGGGCTTTCCTGAGAACCCTGGTGGTTGCCCCGTGGTTACATGTTGGGCTGTGATCTGAAAGGCCAACAGTTTGAAATCCTCAGCCACTCTCCGAGGGAGAAAGATGGAACTTTGTACTCAAGGAACAGTGACGGTCTCAGAAATCCGTGGGGCAGTTCTACTCTGTCCTACATGGTCTCTGTGAGTAGCCATTGACTCAAGGGCAGTGAGTTTGGGTCTTTCCTGAGCACATGTCCAAAGTATGTGAGACAAAGTCACATCATTTTTGTGTCTAAAGAGCATTCTGAATATAACTTTTTCCAAGACAGATTGTTGGTTCTTTCAATATTCTTTTTTTTTTGGGCATCACTGCCCTCTGGTGGTGGGAGTAGGAGGCCCAGCCTTTGCTTCTGTGGAGCCGTTGCTGGAATTGAACCTCCATCCCAGTGGGCCGCAGTCCCACGCACAACCACTACGCCACCAGGGCTCAGCCCTCTTTCAATATTCTTTGCCAACACCATAGTGTAAACACATCAATTCTGTAGTCTTCCTTAATCATTTTCCAACTTTCACTTGCAAATGATGCAACTGAAAATACCATGCATGGTGTTCTTTAGAGAAAAAAAAGCCAGAACACATGATTCTATCTATCTATCTATCTATCTATCTATCTATCTATCTATCTATCTATCTATCTATCATCTATCTGATCTCTCATCTAAAAATTGATTTACACAGCATAAGAAATAAACAGCTCATTATTCTATAGAGCAGTAAAAATGGGTCAGTGTAATTTGTTTTCATGAGATAGTCGATACCCTGGAAGTCCTTCAATTCATGAGGGCTACTGAGTGCAAGTCAAGGAAGCAGATGGTTGAGTATTCTGTCGATGTATCCAGGCAGTCTGGCCTCAGGCAGCAAAAAGCAGGACAGGTCACCAATGGTCAGCCAAATGACAGGGTCTAACAGTTCCCAGCGCAAGTGATGTAGACACCAGCAGTGTGGCGAAGCAGGTCTTGAAGGAACCTCAAACTATAGTCACACGGTCCATGAGTTGGGTGTCCCCTGGATAGGGAAACTCACAAGTTGAGGCAGCCACCTACTGGCCTGATCAACAAAGAGCCCGAGGCAAGAAAGGCAAGGCTTGCTGAGTCATTTAAACCTTTGCCCTTCAATTAAAATGCAACCTTATTAATCCCACATGTGTTTATTGGTCAGGTTGACCCAATAAACTTACCTAGCACACATAGCTTGTGTCGGTGCCTTTTAATTCGCAAAGTGACCTCCTTGCTCTTCAATACTTTTAAAGAGGTCTTGTAGATTTGCTCGATGATTGTTACTTAGTGTAACAAAAAGAGCTGGCCTCTGTTGAATGCTTGCTATGTGCTAGTCATTTTCCTAGAGTATCCCACAAAAAAATCTCATGAATTGGATTCTGTTATGATTCTTGGCTAGTGGCACTGAGAGTTAGGCATTGGACTGCCAACTGCAAGACCAGTGCCTCTAATCTGTCAACTGCTTGAAAGGAAGCCGAGATTATTGGCTCCTATAAAGATTTACAGTTTGGGAAACCCCAGTCAGGGCCGCTATGAGTGAGGATTGACGTGATGGCGGTGGATTTGGTTTGGGGGTGGGGTAGGGTATGCTTTATGCTATAATTGTATATTTAGCTCTGCAAAGACTTGAGCCTCCACAGCCGCTAGAGTGTAAGGGATTGGAACATGAGTCCACCTAAATCCAAAGTCTGTCTTGTAACTGCTCAAATTTAGAATTATTTGGGTCAAAGGCGAAGTTGACTAGTGTGTTCATTCTCCTTATAGCTTTTTTTTGGGGGGGGGGGCATCACTGCTCTCCGGTGGTGGGAGTAGGAGGCCCAGCCCCACTGCTGGAATTGAACCTCCGTCCCAGTGGGCCGCAGTCCCGCGCACAACCCCTACGCCACCGGGGCTCAGCCCCTCCTGATAGCTTTTGTAAGTCTGATACTGTGTTAAAGATGGCTAAGTGATGTGGTCTCCTGAAGGCAGTTTCCAAAGAAGAAATGATTGGAAAATAGGCCATGAAATTGCTAGGCGACTACCAGGATGACTATTAAAAAAATCATTTTATTGGGGACTAGTACCGCTCCATATAATGTATGGATGGTGATAAGAGTTGTACTAGCCCCCAATAAAATGATTTTTAAAATCCACACATCATTTATATTAAGCATTTTTGTACATATATTGCCATCATCATTCTCCATAGCATTTTCTTTCTACTTGAGCCCTTGGTATCAGTTCCTCTTTCTGCCCCCTCACCCTCATAAAGCCTTGATAATTTATAAATTTATAAATTAATTTTATTTTCATATTTTACACTATGGTGACTACTTTGAAATGAGACATTGGAAGTTGTTAAGTTTTTGACCTTAAGTGTGGAAGGAAAATGACTGTAGAGCATGGTGGTAGCTTTGCTTCAATAATATTTCAAACTTACACCAGAAGATTATCTTGTAGCAGCTAATCAGTCTGTATCTTGGACTCTAGCACAGGTATAATGTATTCTTTTTCTCTGTCCTCCAGAGGCCTGGCACTGTAGACTCAGTGTTGTCTAGCAGAGAGGATCATGGGAAACGTCCTTACAGCGTGCTTACATTTCCAAGGTGAGTGGTTTGCTCCATGGGTTCTCCCTTCTCATCTGTTGACCAAATCGGGCAGTGTTTCTCAGTAACCTTTATAGTTTATGCTCCTTTGTGTGCAGGGCTCTTCCGTCCCCTACTTTCAGTAAATCTTGGAAGAAGAGTGTATTGCATGAACACTCTTTAGTTGAATTTAACTACCAATCACCATTTATAGTGCCTGTTTTTAAAGGAGCCTTGTCTTCCTAATAATTCTGAAACTACCTTATTTTTTTGTTTTTGTTTTTGGAGGGCATCACTGCCCTCTGGTGGGAGTAGGAAGCTCAGCCTTGTTCCTGGAGAGCTGCTGCTGCATTTGAACTGTCAACCCTGTGGGCCGCAGTCCCGCACTCAACCACTATGCCACCGGGGCTTAGCCCTGAAACTACCTTATTTTTGTTGTTAGATGCCATTTAGTTGGTTTTCAACTCAGAGTGAGTCGAGATAATTGAGTACAATTGACTGGCGGGACTTTCTAGGTTGTAATGCCTTTTACCCCCTGAACTGCATTTTCTTGTTACTGTTGAGAATATACACAGCAAAAGAGACATCAGTTTCTACAGGTGTCATTTAGGGACATGGATTATAATCTGCAACCATTCTCACCCTCCTTTTCTGAGTTGTTCATGAACATAAACCACTTCCCAAGAGTTTTGCTTGATCTTTTGAGTTGTTGGTATCAATTTAACCCCCTATATAGTTCTTAACAGAGTATAATGCTCAAGGCAGACCTTTTTTTTTTGGGGGGGGGGATCACTGCTCTCCGGTGGTGGGAGTAGGAGGCCCAGCCCCACTGCTAGAATTGAACCTCCGTCCCAGTGGGCCGCAGTCCCGCGCACAACCACTACACCACCAGGGCTCAGCCCCTAAATCTTCTTCTTATCCAGACTTTCCTTACTTTATTATTCCAGGTAAATTGTTGTGCCTTACATATCAGCTTGCAAGCTTCCAAGATCCTAGGCACTACATAAAAAACTAGGAGGTAGAACAGAAGCACGAAGTATCCTATATGGTTAACTCACCAGGATGATCTTAAACTTCCAAACCAAGAAATCAACATCCATGAGGTGTTTGGTTGTACATATTTATTTTGGTCGTGGAGCCAACGAGCAGCTGAGTGCTTAACCATTGCACCAGCACTGCTCCTTTCCACCAACTTTGTTGTTAGTGTGTGCAGAGTAGAGTCGCCCCATAGAATTTCCTGATGGGAGCGGGTTGCCAAGTCTTTTATCTATGGTGTCACCAGTGGATTTGAACCTCAGACCTTTCAGTTAGCAGCTGAGCCCTGAACAATTGTGTCCCCATGGCTGTTTTCACTACCCTTCATCCCTGCAATATTAGTAAGATTTCTCTCACATGTTTCATTCCACTTTCTTGAAGTCTGGCCCATCTCATGCCTTAGCCTTGATTCTCACTACTGAAAAGGTTGAAAAAACACCGTGCAGAAAACAAAACAAAACAAAAAGCCACAGTGTGATAAAGGAGTACAGTGAATGTAACTGGTGGCTGCTGTTGACAGTGATCATGATAATGATAGTAATAATGACTGCCATCTATGGCCCACATATCAGGTGCCAGGTGTTGTTAAGCACTTTCTTAATGTTATTGAATTTGATGTTCATTTATTTCCCCCCATTTTACCCAGTACAAAATTCATTTTAAATTTAGTTCTTTATCATGCCGTTCTCATGATTGAGGTAGTGTGGTACAGTATTAAGAAGACTGGAATAGGAGCCAGGAGACCTGGGTTTTAATTAACACCTAATCATTTCAGGTGGAAGAAGCTTAGGGAATCATTGCTTCCCAAACTGTTATTTTATCATCCTGTTAAGGTCTGTGACACCTCTGGTGTTTGTTTGTTTGTTTGGAGTTAGCCCCATTCTTAGGAAGAGGTGTGTATGCATGCATAATATTCACTCAGATCTCATTAAAATGTAAATTTTGATTGAGTATATCCGAATGGAAATGCAAATTCTCAGCAAGGCTCAGCCAAATAAATGTGAGTTGCTTTTGAGATCACAGAGAGGTGAAGATTTTGGTTGGTTCCAGCCTTTGTCCCAAAGGGACTGAACCCACAATGCTTACTTAACAAATCAAAGCACTTGCTAACTGAGGGAAGCAAGTTGCCTCTTGGTTAAAGTGACCTGATTTTAAGCGGGACACCATTGATTGGGAGTGGGGGGAACAGGATTGTGGGGGTCCTTGATTAAAAATTTGGTCTATATGGAGCAACAAAATTTTTCATAGAATGCTAAAATAGTACTGTAATATATTTATTTTAATTTTAAAACGCCGCGGGACATTGTTAAATTGTTAAAAAGCGGGACATCTGGTCATTTTACCCTTGGTTGACTTCTTCCCTTAACACCTTAAGTGTATCAGAAATAGCTATGTGCTTTCATGATTTTCAATGACTTTTCATGATTTTCAGAAGTGTATCATTTGTCCTTTCTTATGAGGTACCTGTGGGTGAGCTTGAACCTTTCCTGCTTTGATTGGCAGCTGAGTACAGGATTCACTTTCACCAATCAGGGACCTTGAAGGAAAGGGCCCTCATTTCTCAAAGAAGAAGCTGCCTGAAATGAAATGTTCAGTCTTCGTTTCAGATCCAGTGCAGTAGATAAACATCTTCATTTGTTCCTAGGATTAATGTCAAAGACACAGAAAACAAACCACATATGGAAACCATTGCAGAAGAAAGTAAAGATAATAGGAAAAAGAAGTACAAGGTTAAGGAAAAGTCAGAGAATGACAGAGGCATCAAAGGTAGGTCAATGGTTTCTGCTTTCACTTTTACTGCTTATGAATCCAGTCATATTCTTAGCAGCTTCTATGCTCAAGTTAGATTCATGAATAACAACTAGATTTTTTTTTTTTGTGGCATCACTGCCCTGCCCTGGTGGGAGTAAGAAGCCCAGCCTTGCTCCTGGAGAGCTGCTGCTGGATTTGAACTGTCAACCCTGTGGACTAACAGTCCCACACACAACCACTAGGCCACCAGGGCTCAGCCAACAACTAGATTTGTTTAACAAATAGTTTTTGTTCCTTAGCTTCTATATCTCACCATAACTGAGCACTATATGCTTATACTCTATGAATTTTCAGACTCATTGATTGCAAGACTTCACTGGCTCCCCATTGCTTATGGGAATCAAAACTCATATCTACAGGGTCCAGAATGGTAATGCAAAAGAAGCAGATATATTATTTTGGTTGAAATATATGAAGAAAATCATAGGACCTGGCAAACTTTCTAAAAAGGGAGTCCTAGGGACCCTGAATACTGTTCCTCTAGCAGATTACCGATTCGTGAGATATGAACCAAGTGATCAAATCTTGTGCATTTTCAAGAGAAGTCAAGATCCTGATTTTATGTGAACATTATTGACCATTGCTAACTAATTTCACAGAGCAGCTCAAGAAGACAAAGGAAAATATAAGGAAATGTTCAATACTCATACTTAAACCAAAAAGGAAAACATGCTTAGCAGATCTTAAAAGGAAAGAACTCAAGAAAAATTCAAGTATTGACTTGCAATATTGAGAGATTCTTTGGGCACAATATTGAGCAAGGTAAAAAGTGTTAAAAGAAGATGGAAACAATACAGCGTTAACGTACCAAAAAGGACTAGTCAGTTTTTCATCATTTCAAAGGTAGAATATGATCAAGAATGAATGGAATTGAAAGAAGAAGTTCAAGTTGCACTGAAGGCATTAACCAAAAGTAAGGTTTCTGGAATTGATGAAATGCCAATTGAAAAGTTTTTATAAACTGACGAAACACTGGAAGCACTCCCTCATTTATGCCAAGACATTTGGAAGACAATTACTTGGCCACGTGACTGTTAGACTCTACTGATTCCCAGTATCAAAGACTATGACACTTCACTGGCTCCCCATTGCTTCCAGGAATCAAAATTCAGGTACCCACAGGGCCCAGGGAGATAACATAAAGGAAGTAAGTGGGTTACATATAAGACTAATAACTAATAAAATCTCTTGTGATATGTTGTTTTGGTACCCATTCTGAAGAAAGGTGACACACAAAATATAGAACATGCAAGTAAAATTGTGCTGAAGATCATTAACCAATAGTTGTAGCAGTGCATTGATGGAGAACTTTCATAAATTCAGGCTGGATTCAGAGAAGGACATAGAACAAGAGATATAATGGCTACTGTCAAATGGATTTTGGTTGGAAGCAGAGAATACCAGAAAGGTGTTGTGTGTGTGTGTGTGTGTGTTTTGACTGTGCAAAGATATTTGATTGTGTGAACCAATAAATTTTGGAGAACCTTGAGTAGAATGGTAATTTAAGAACGCTTCATACTGGACCTGTACATTAAGAGGCAGTTGTGCTATCAGAACAAAGGAATGCTGTATGGTTATAAATCAAGAAAGGTGTGTGTCAGGGTTGTATCTTCTCCTCACACTTATTCAGTCTGTATGCTGAGCAAGTAATCACAGAAGCTGGACTGTATAAAGAAGAGGATTGCATTAGGACTGGAGGAAGGCTTCAAAACAATCTTCTCTTCAGGAGAGACAAGTATCCGGAAAAGGACTAGTCAAATAACGTTGGTGGCTTGCTGGGTGAAGGAATCTTGGGCGTAGAGTGGTTATGTGTTGGCTTGTGAATGGCAAGGTCAGTCATTTGAAACTGTCACCAGCTCTGTGGGAGAAAGATGAGGCTTTCCACTTCCTTACAGAGGCACAGCCTCAGAAAGCCACAGGGTTGGTCCTACCCTGTTCAGTAGGGCTGTGTGAGTCAGAACCAACTAGACGGCATTGAGCTGGTAAAGCGGAGGGCCACAAAAAGAGGAAGGGCCTTACCAGGATGGATTGACACCGTCGCTGCAATGATGGTCTCAGACATGGCAGTAACCGTGAGGGCGGCACATGACCGGGGGGGGGGGTTGTTTTGGTGTCCTCAGGGCTGTCATACATCAGAACCAAAACTAGGGGTGTGTTGTTGGGTATCCTCGAGTCATTCAACCCCATGCACCATGGACCGGCACCCTCTGCACAATGGTTCAGAGCCTGAGCCTCGGAGGCGGCCACTGTGTCAATCCAGCCTCTTGAGGGTCTTCCCCCTTTGGCTGGGGTGAGCCACATAAAACATGTGAAACTGACTTTTGAAAGCTCAGCGTTCACCTAGCTCTCTAAGCTCCTCTCGCCTGTTCTCTGTAGAAATCGTGGTAGAAAGTTATCTGCTAATGTGTTTCCAATAGTCTTTGCCTTTTCTGGGCTTGGTCTTTGTCTTTGCGTGTTCTCTTTCTCTTGCGTGACGTGCTCTTTCTTCCCTTGGAGTGCGCCTTTGGTATCCCTTTGCGTTAGTCTTGCAGAGCAGTGGGTCACCCCTTCGTCATGCCGTGACTTTTTCATACAGTTATTCATGCTGTGGTGACCCCCCAACCATGCCATTGTTTTCAATGCCATTTCATGACTGTCATTTTGCTACTGTTAGAAAGAAATAAGGCAACCCCTGTGAAAAGGTCGTTCGATCCTTAAAGGGGTCACAAGCGACAGATTGAGAACCACTGTTGTGGTGGCTTCTCTGTGCTTTGAGCATGTTTGACCCTTAAAGTTGGTACCATTCATTTGGGAGCTAGACATTTTGCATTATTGTCCTCAGTTGAACAAGGGCCTTCAAAAAGTTTGTGGAAAAATTCTGGGTTTTGTTGTTTGTTTGTTTGCTTTTAATCATTTTGTTGGGGTCTCATATAACTCTTATCATAATCAATACATACATCTATTGTATGTAAACCACATTTGTACATTTGTTGTCATCATCATTCTCAAAATATCCTCCTCTTACTTAAGCCCTTGGTATCAGCTCCTAATATTTCCCCTCCTCTCCACTCCCTCTCCCTCATGAATCCTGAATAATTTACAAATTTCATTATTTTGTAATATCATCACTGCCTGATATGTCCCTTCACCCATATCCCTGTTGTCTGTACCCCAGGGAGGAGGTTATATGTAGATCCCTACAATTGGTTCCTCCTTCCTGCTTTACCCTCCCGGTATCACCACTCTCACCCCTGATCCTGAAGGGATCATCTGCCCTGAATTCCCCATGTTTCCGGCTCCTATTAGCACCGTACATCCCTCTGGTCTAGCCAGATTTGTGAGTTAGAATTGGTATCATGATAGTTGCCTGTGGGGTGGGCACGGAAGCATTTAAGAACTAGAGGAAAGTTGCACATTTCATTGTTGTTACCCTGTACCTTGACTGGCTCATCTCCTCCCCTCAACCCATCTGTAAGGGGATGTTGCTTCACCTACAGATGGGTTTTGGATCCCCAATATGTACCACCATTTTTTAATTTCCTTTTTGAAATCATCTTGTATTTACAGAGTGTATGTAAAGCACTTAGTACTGTTGGACTCTGATAAAACCTTTAGACGTGGGAATTCTCACTATTATTGGGTACATCTTCTCCCCCACCCCTAGTATATATGGGAAGATCATTAAGGACAAAAGTTTATTTCTTTGTATCCTCAAGAAAATATCCAATTCAGTGCTCTGTAC
Source organism: Nesogale talazaci (assembly GCA_004026705.1). NCBI lineage: Eukaryota > Metazoa > Chordata > Mammalia > Afrosoricida > Tenrecidae > Nesogale > Nesogale talazaci. The sequence continues at coordinate 34,708 of PVJH01017135.1, forward strand.
ATAATAAGTATATGCAAAAATAATTTTTAAACCTGTTTAAAAGGGAAAAATCATTTACAGATAAGAGAATGTATCCTAAGGGAAGAATGTCCCTAATAAAAGTAGCAGATTTTACTTATCTGCATTGAGAAGAAACAATTCTGTTACCATGAGAAGGGAACGAGTTCCATTCATTCTTTACAGAGATCTTGCCACCCAAGAAACGTCGAGATAGACAGGCGATCTCACCTGCTAAAGTGACAGGTGTTAATTTGACAGACGAATTTGAGCAGACTGAAAGTGGTGCAAAGAAAACGATGCCTGAAAGGTAATGCATTGACTTTGCTTCTGGTGTTAATATGCTTGAGTCTTTTTTGCTTGTTTGTTTAGATAATTGTTCATTTACTCCTCCAATATTCTTTTTTTTTTGTTTGTTTTTTGGGGGCCATCACTGCCCTCTGGTGGTCGTGGTTGCTACCCAGCGCTGCTCCTGAGAGCTGCCGTTGGATTTGAACTGCCAAGCCAATGGGCCTCAGCCTCCTCCAATATTCTTGATGGGGCTATTCCATATGCTTGATCATGGGGATAATAGAGAGGAATGGGATCCACCATGTAAGAGGGAGAACCAGACACAGAGAAATTATCGATCATCTTGTGTAGAAGTGTTTCCTGTGTGTGCTTCTTTCTATTAAGTAGTTTTCCTGTTCAGATGGCACAGTTCCAGACACTGCTTTCTTAAGCAGAGTTACTGCAACACTCTTGCCCTGGCCCTTCGTGCAGTCCTGAAAACCAGCTTCCCACCTGATGTGGGCTCAATTCTTGGTCTTTGGCAAAATGTCTGCACCTGTGTGAAGCCAAGAAAATGGAGCTGTGCTTTCCACCCTTGACTAGGGGATTGTGGCTGAAAACATACTCCTTGCCAATGGCAGGCCAATGGCAGAAGCAGTCTTTGAGTTCTCTAGAGAAACAAAACCACTGATGCTTGTGCATGTGTGTGTATGTACATGTATGTGTGTGTACATGTGTATATATATGTATATACACAGATACATGCATATACACACATGTATGTATACACACATGTATGTGTACACACATCTATATCCACATATACATGCATGAATGTATGCACATTTCTTTAGCAACGAAATGGCTCGCAGCTGTAGAAGTGGGCACATTTCAAGTTTGAGGGTTATATGCTAGATTGGAAGCTTCCTTTTGACTCATGGAGCTGCAAGGGGTGAGGCATCCAAGATTAGCAGGAAGATGACAAGCTCTGTCTACAGAAGTGGATGAATACAATGCTGGCGGGTAAGATGGCAGGAAGTGGATGAATACAATGCTGGCAGGTAGGATGGCAGGCTGTTGCCAACTCTCAAGATTGGCAGATGATACAGGCCTTTGGCTCAAGTCCAAGGGACCAGAGGTTGATGAGCCCAATGTAGAATCCAGAGCCAGCAAAAAGCAAGTGACCTTATATTAGGAACAGGCCACCCCCTTGAGACCTGCTCATGGGGGTCTATTAGGGCTTAACTGCCAAATCACTGAGGCTCCTGGCCTAACAAAGTTGTCACACAACTGTATCATGCACTGCATGCAGTCAGAAAGTTCTGTCAGCTCCATCTTCAACCTAGGCCCCGAATCCAACTACTTCTCTCCATCCCTACTGTCACTGCTCTGGCCCCGTGTTATCCTCTCCCCCCTCTGAATTATTGGAACAGTCTCTGGATTCTTCTTCTGACTCTTGACATTTTTTAATTCTTAACAATGCAGCTAGAATAATTGTGGTAAAATGTAATTCAGGTGAACTCATCCTCCGCCTGAAACCCTTCAATGGGTTCCTGTTAGAACCCCAACTTCTCTCTTGTTCTTCCCTGAACTCACCACCCACAAGCCCAAACATGATGCTCTCACCACAATGACTGTGCACTCACTCACTCTGGCCAGAACGCTTTTTCCATCAGCTTTCTCTGTTCTTGCTCTCCCACTTCTTTCATATATTTACTCAAACGGTATCATCTTGTTAAGAACTTCTCTAACCTCTACATTTAGGATAGAATGCTCTATCCTTTAGCCCAACATGTTTTTGTTTTTTTTTAAAGACATCACTGCCCTCAGGTGGTGGGAGTAGGAGGTCCAGCCTTTGCTCCTGGGAGCCTTGAACCTCCATCCCAGTGGGCCGCAGTCCCACGCACAACCACTACGCCACCGGAGCTCAGCCCAACATGTTTTTGTTTTTTTTTAAATCATTTTATTGGGGACTCTTACAACTTTTATAACATTCAATACATTATCTGTATCAAGCACATTTGTACACATGTCGCCACATACATTTCCAAACATTTTCCACTTGAGCTCTTGTAGTATAAGCTCCTCTAAAAAAAAAAAAGCCCCTCCTTCCCCTCCCCCCCTTTTAAAAAAATGAATCATTTTATTGGGTACTCATATACCTCCCCTCACGATCCATACATATATCAATTGTATGCAGACCTCATTTGCACACTTGCCATCATCACTCTCAAAACATCCTCCCTCCACTCAGGCTCCCAGCTCCACCTCCTATTTCCCTTCCTCCCCATGAACCTTTAATAATTTACAAATTATTATTTCATATTATACACTGTCCAATGTGTCACTTCACTCACTTCCCTGCTGGCCATGCCCCACAGAGGATGTCATATGTAGATCCCTGAAATTGGTTCCCCCTTTCTACTCCATCATCCCTCCACCCTCCCAGTATCACCACTCCCATCACTCATCCTGAGGGAATATCTATCCTAAATTCCCCATGTTTCCGACTCCAGTATACATCCCCTGTTCTAGCCAGACTTATCTGGTAGAACCGGGAGCATGATAGTGGGTGGGAGGAAGCATTTAAGAACTAGAGGAAAGATGTATATTTCATTGTTACTATACTGTACTTTAATTGGCTCATCTTCTCCCTGCAACCCCTCTGTAAGAGGATGTCTCTTCACCTATTGATGGGCTTTGAGTCACCAAGCTGTACTCCCCCTTACTTATAATGATATAATTTTACTTCTTTGATGCCTAACACCGATCCCTTCAACACCTCATGTTCACACACGCTGGTGTGCCTCTTCCAGGTGGGCTTTGTTGCTTCTAAGCTGGAGGCCACTTGTTTACTCTAGCCCAACATGGTTTTTATTTCCATGTAACATACTATAGAGTTCACTTATATATCTTGTTTCCAGACTGTCGCTTCTAAGCAGAGTATATATTGTATGTGGGTAGATTATTTTTCATGTTTTATTCTTCACGGAATCTTCTAAACTCAGGTGTGCACTGTTAAGTACTCAATACATTTTTATGGAATGAATAAATGAAGATTACCCTCAGTTCTTAGAGTTGGTAACCCAGATTTCGCAAGATTATAGAGCCTGTCTAATGCCAGTCAGCTTGTAAGTGACAATGTTGGGATTTAAATCTAGGCTTATCGGACACTAAACACATGTGCTTTATCTCCAGCAAATACAATTGCTGTCAAGAAAACCAATTTGAGATCGTTCTCTTTTTCTGTATTTGTATTGGCCTCTAAAACTTAAAATTATTATAGAGGTGTGACTATTAAATATTAATGCTGCATTGTTCTTATAGCTTTGAATCTTCAGGTTTTCTAAAATGCAAGAATGATAAGAAGCCCAAAACTGCTCCAGTCCCTGCTTGTCAGGATCATAAGAAGGCAGGACAGGTACAGTATACAAAAACCTGGTCAGAATCGTCCTCTAACTTTTATTTACCAAAGAGAGTTCTAGGAATAAACCCTCTTTCTTCACTTTAATATGTGGGTATGGCTCAAGATCCATCTATCTACCAGTCAAGATATACCAGGTAAACAAACACACAAAAAGATATACCAGTAAACAAAAATAGAATTAGGAAATCCCTAGTTTTTCATTTGCCAGGTACACACTATAGGACGCTAGCAGTGCTGTAGAGTAATCACTGGGGACGCTATTCGCCAGATTCAAATCCATCCGCCGCTCCATGGGAGACAGATGAGGTGATCTGCTCCTGTAAAGCTTTACAGTCAGTCTCAGAAACAAACCCTATAGAAAGTCGCAATGACAAAGTGTTTGGTTTGGAGGGTTTTTTTTAATACTCTGATCAAATGAGAGCTGAGTAAATCCTGAATATTCCTGGAGTCTATTATGCAAAATCTCATTTTGCTAGTTGTTACATCACAATGATTGCTGGTTTTTTTTTGGGGGGAGGCATCACTGCCCTCTGGTGGTGGGAGGAGGAGGCCCAGCCTTGCTCCTGGAGAGCTGCTGCTGGATTTGAACCTCCAACCCAGTGGGCCGCAGTCCCGCGCACAACCACTACGCCCCCGGGGCTCGACCTGATTGCTGTTTGTTATTGATAAGTTAGACAACTGTAAAATCTCTCTCTCAATATCCTACTTTGGAGAGCTGGTGGGGAATTGTGAGGGTGAAGTAAAAGGCACACATTAATTTGTCGTTAATTGAAATGTGTGCTTGTAGGAAATGTGCTATGTCTGTTTGCAACGAGCACAACAGAACTCCCCGCTGTACTATGGGGAAATGAGGAAAAGGAGGGAAATAGAGGATGAGCAACTCCTCCGTCAGTATCAGATGATGAAAGAACAGGAGGCGTTTGTCAAGCAGCAGGTAAGATCCAAGAGCTTCCTATGAGGAAATAGAACATAAGGATTACAAAAGCCCCTTAAAATGTTTAAGCATACTTAACTGGTCACACACTGCTGAGCTAAAACTAAGGTTTTCACTACCGTCAAATCTTTTCTTTTTCCCACAATAGATGAGCAATCTGGTTGCTAGAGAACAGAATCAGAAAAACGCTGCTTATAACCTTGGAGTTGCTGATGCTATAAGAAACCACAAGAATGAAAAACCTGAATTTTATGTAAGAGCCCTTTGCAAGTTTTTATTTCTAAAGACTGTCCCATCTGTGTGCATTTGAATTCACTACAGGTTTGGGAATTTATGCCATTTTATTAAGTGGCTTAATTAAAAAATGGGCTGTGGAGGGTTGAAACTTCTTTCAAAGATAAAGAGTTTTTGTCTACGTCTGATTCCACCATTCATATTCACAGTACAGTGTACTAGTCACTCTGGCCCTTACTATTTTTTTTTAATGCTTTATTGTGAATTGGATGAAGGTTTACAGAGCAGATCATCTGTTGCACATTCATTAGTTCAATCACATATTTTGTCTTAGCTTACCCATTACACCCTCCTTAAAGAATCATCATTTCTCTCACTTTGTTTCCTCTTTCTAGTCCTCTTCCTTTCCTAACCCTACTGACCCTTTTCACGGGCTAAACGCTTCCCTTTGATAACGAATCATTGATGACTTTGACATGAGTTTCAGCCATGAAGGGTGAGTGAAGGCCATACTCAGGGGTTCCATCAGTCTCTATGTGACTGGTAGGCCTGGTCTCTCTTATGATTTGGAGCGTTGATAACCCCTTTTCTCCCATTCTATCCACGATCATCTGCTGTGATCCTTCTCAGAGAAGCTGGAGTGGTAGCTGGGTACTCTCCAGTACTGGTCTCAGGATTGGATGGACCAATATTTGCATGCTCTAATAGTTCACTGGAGAAATTGTTTCCATGTAGTTTTTGGTTTTCATCACTCTTCTTTCCTCTGGATGGGGAGAGATCAATAGTTAGATGCTCCTTAGATGGTTACTCATGAGGTTTTAAGACCCAGCTCTTATTATTTATCGTAGTTCTTAGCTAGGAACTGAGGCAGGTGAGGGCAGCATACAAAACTCCTGCCCCAGGTACTGGGGGATCAAAAGAGAGGAGTTGAAAAACCTTTAAAGTGTAGTCTCTGAACCAGTCGTATTGGCATAGCCTGAGAGCTTGCTAGAAATGCAGATTTGAGGTCTCCACTTTAGTATCTTCAGTAGGAATCTGCATTTTAATAAGATCCGAAGTGATTTGTGAGCTCATTAACACTTGAGAGTTTGAGGAGCCCTTTCCTTCTTCACATGGAGGTGTGCTACCTGGGTCCCCATTTATTTTGGCACTTCAACCTTTATAGGCTTATCTTTCTCCCACTTGAGTCCTCCTGCTTTTATACCACTTTCTAGTGGTAGGCATTTTGGACAAAAATCTAATAAAAACTTTATTTTCTTTATTCATCAAAAAGCATCTATTAAACTTTTTCTAGTGCTGGTGGCTAGGAACAGAAGGATGAAAAGACAATATTCTTTGGGTCTCAGTTTAGTGGGGGAAGACAGACAGGTAAACAGACACAGTGCAGTGTAATGAAAGCCACGATAAAGCCTTGAACAGGGTGCACTGGGAGCAGAGGAGTATCTCTTAAATGAGATCTGGGAAGAACTTTATGAAAAACAAACCTTGGGTAAAGAAGAAAGTGACAGAAGAGCATGCTAGGGGGCAGGAAAAAGAAAAACTTTTTTTTTTTTTGGCATCACTGCCCTCAGGTGGTGGGAGTAGGAGGCCCAGCCTTTGCTCCTGGGAGCTGGAATCGAACCTCCAACCCAGTGGGTCGCAGTCCCGTGCACAACCACTATGCCACCAGGGTTCAGCCCAAAACTTTTTCTTTTTCTTTTTTTTTTTTAAATTAGGTTTTTGAGGTTAGTCTTAGGCAGGCAGGCTCTCCTCCGAGTTCCAGATTATGTGTGTTGTTGCCCATTTTGAATCCCTTATTTAGCACATCTATAGATGTCCTAAGCATAAACAGAACTTTTTACTCATCCCTCAAGCCTCCTCTTCCTGATCTCCCCATTTTACCAAGTGGCACCGCCCCTACCTGCCAACGAGTTGAATCAACCCGGTATCTAGGGCCCAATCAAGATCCCTCCCTTTTCCTCTTCCCCACACCTAACCATCAACAAGTTGTTATGTTAGCTTCTAAAATGTATCTAGGGCTGAGCCCCGGTGGCGTAGTGGTTGTGTGCGGGACTGCGGCCCACTGGGACGGAAGTTCAATTCCAGCAGTGGGGTTGGGCCTCCTACTCCCACCACCGAGAGAGCAGTGATGCTCCCCCCCCCCCCAAAAAAAAAAAACAACAACAAAAATGTATCTAATATCTGTTTACCTCTCTCTATTTTAAATGTAATCATCCTTGACCAAACTTTTGCAATCCTTCCCTAATGCACATTTGCATCCTCTGTTGGAGAATAAAACTAAAACCCAAATACTCTACCAACACAAAAGACTCCTTCAGAGAAAGAAAAAAGAAGAGAAAGTAGTTTGAGTCCACGTTCAGGAGCTCTGGTGGTGTTGTAGATAGTGACTGGGCTGCTAAGTGCCAGGTAAGCAGTTCAACACCACCAGCCACTCACAGGGAGAAAGACGAAGTTTTCCATTCCCAGTGTCTGAGTCCCAGTGGCAGAAATCCACAGGGTCAACTCTCACCTGCCCCATTGACTTGGTGGCAGTGAGTCTTTTTTTTTTTTTTTAAAGCAATGAATAAGAGCATGAAGAGAAACACAGCAAAGTCACTCAGAGATTGAAAAACAGAAAGGGAGCTCACCCTTTTTAGTGGCCAGGAGTTTCTGAGTGGTGCCAATGGTAACGCTTACAAGGCTATTATCTGAGTAATTAGAAGTTCAAGGCTCATCCAGAGCTGACCTGGAAGAAAGACCTGATAACCTGCTTACAAAAATTAAGCTGCTGAAAATACAATGAAGCAGAGTTATACTCTGGCACACAAATGCATATAGCTAGGCAGAGACAGCTCATTACAGACATGATCTCAAAAATTAATCCTCGAAGAAGCTGACTTGACAGCAACATTTTAAACTTATAGTTCATAAATTTAATTCATATAGTGGTTACCTGATACTTGGTAACCACTTGGGTTTGCTAATTGCTAGGAAAACCAAATTTCTCATCTCTTTATGACAGCAAATAGGCTTTTGGCTTTGAGGCAGACGCTTGCTGAAGTTGGCCTCAGATCCTTTAATGGAAGACAGGGTCCCACGTCTCTGAGACAAAGACTCCAGGGTTGTAAAACTGGCAAGAGGCTCATGTAGCTTTTAAAAAGGAGTTAAAAAGGCACAGAGAATGGCTTCACAATGACGAGTTTTCATAAGTAGGTATTCTTAGAAAAGTCCGTGTGGGAGTTCTCTTGTATTCTTGGCATGAAGGAAAATTCAATTTTCTTTTTTATGTTTGCATGTTTTTCCCCACACACACTAGCCAAAGTGATCTTCACCAACTGTTCACTGATTATGCTCCAGTTTGAAACTTCTAGTGGTCTTCCATTGACTTCAGATAAAGTCGGAGCTCCTTCCTTTTTCGGCGCAGGCCTTTCTCTCTGAGTTGGTCTGCTGCTTACTCACGGGGCCTCCATCTCTTCAACCTCTGTGTGTTGAACAGGCTGGCCTGACTGCCGTTTTGTGTCTTTGTCTCGATTATTCCTTCCACACGGGCTGCTGCTCCTGATACTTGCAGTGGAGGCAATTCACCGTCCTATGTATGAAGCACTGATCCTTCCCTTAAGCTATTTGGCATATTCATTTACCTCAGAGGCCTGGAGGAGTGCCAACGATTCTCATGCCAATCCAAAGGTTGGCGGGTTTCAGCACTTCAGAGGAAAGGTTTGCTCGATGACTTTCAACAAATCACATTAAAAACCCCATGGAACATGATTCTACTCTGAACCAAAACATCACCATGAGTCAGGGCAGACTTGTTGGCAACTGGACAAGAAAGAAAAATCAGTTTATTTGTGCATTATCTGTTTGTTTCACCAGAAAGCAGGTTTAATTGCAAGAGTATCTTCTTGTTCACTGTTGGATCGATGTTATCTGGTCAGGATAGATGCCCAGTTCTCCCTCTGCACCATGCCTTTGTTCTCACTCATACTTTTGCACACATTCAAAACCTGAGTGTCTTAGGTGTTAACTCAGGACCAACTCCACAGAGTCCTTGTATAGGTCTTTTTCTGATCAGTTGGACTCAGCTTCATCCTTGAGTGCTTGCATATGATTCTGTGTGGCACTTCAACTTTAAAGAAATCCTGGAGGGTGCAGTTGCTAAGTCCAAGGCTACTGACTGCAAGGTTGGTGGTTCAAACCCACACAGTGCTCCATGGGAGACAGACGAGGCAGACTACCATAAAGATTACTGCCTTCGGAACCCTATGGGGAAGTTCTATGCTGTCCTGTCAGGCCATTCTGAGTGAGAATAGACTCCATGACAGTTGGTGCCTTTTTTTCCCCACCTCAACTCTAGCTGGTGAGTGTATTGAGGGCGGGGCAAATATTAGAATTCAATAAATATATTCCAATAGGACTTGATCTTTGTTGGTTTTGAGTATTATAGCATAACCAAATTGCTTCTTTTTTCCCCTTAGAAATCCTGTATATTTGATAAGCGGCCACACAGTTCTGAAATTAATGCTTGTAAGCAAGAGGAATATTCCCAAAGTCTCCTGCAACAAATAGATGACAGAAAGGAAAAAGAATTAAAGCAAAGACAGGACAGAGACTTGATGGACCGCCTAGAGCAAGTACAATTCACACAAGAGTGAGTCCAGCTAGACATGCTTTTTCATGTGAAGTTAATTTTCACGTGGGATTAACTCAGCATTGGTAGTTTCTTTAGCGCCATCCAACCAATTGAGCAAACTAACCTAGCTAGCCAGCAGACAGCACCAGAGCATGACGTTAGGTAGAAAAATGAAAAAATTCATCATTATTACAACCACCATTAGAAAAATGATATCTAATCTTGGCTATAGTTTTTTTTAGTATCACTTTGCTTTGATTTACTCACACTGGTACAACAGAAGGGACTTCCCTGAGCAGGCATCACTCCCAGATATGAACTGTTCAGGTGACTTCCAGACCTAACTGGGGTTTTATCATAAGTGTATGCGCATGTGGCATAGGAGCTGCAGGAAGCAATGTACCAGCGAGACAGGGGAGACTGGAATCTGAGACTAAAAAGCCATGGGAAATGGAGTTCAACTCTGCTCACACAGACAGCTCATCAGCTGGCATGACCTTATCCCAGCCCAGATTTATATAAATGCTAGTTCAATTCTAAATTGCCAGGAAAGAGATTCTTATTGGCCACCCTGGGTTATCTTAGGCCTAGGTTAAGAACAGCACTAGAGAATTCTAATGTGTATGTGGATGGATGGGGTGAGAGTATTGGGGTGTGGGCCTCATAGTGTGAGCTGAGACCCCTAGTGCAAACATGAAGCCTTTATGTGACCAGGGAAAGTTATCTTGCTAAAATGTGTAAAATGCATACAACCCCATTTTACTCCCTGTATAGACCATATGGGTTCCCTGAAGTTTACACATGATAGAGTCATAATTTATATTTGATAGTAGGGATTATATATAAATAAGCTTTTTACTATTGTGGATGGCTGAAGGCTTGCAAAGCAGCTCGGTTTTTCCATTCACACATATTTTGTTTCATATCATTGATTGCAGTCTTCTTAGTGCAGAGCTTGGCAAACTCTTGAGATTGAAGAGGCAATCCCGTCCCTCCTAACAAGTTTAAAATCACTCAAGAGCCTTAAACATGTTTTTTCTAAACAAATGAAATCACTGTGATCTTATATAATCTTCAAATGTTTTCAATGATATTTCACAAGTCACAGTTTGCCCTGACCTCTGTCCTGGTATAATGTCACTTAGCCCACTTCTCTGTGTTTTCTGTTTTGGGGTCTCCTCCTTTTCCAATCCTTTTGAATTTTATCCTTTTTGCCTTTATGCTCTTAAATGCTTGATTACTCTAAGTTTTGCATGCTTCCATATAGGCTTGTCTATTGTTTGGTTAAAATTTGAGCCACAGGGATGACGAGTTTTTTCTAGATCTTTTTTTTTTTGAAGGTGGGGAGGGCATCACCGCCCTCTGGTGGGAGTGGGAGGCCTAGCCTTGCTGCTGCTGGATTTGAACTGCCAAGTCAATGGGCCGCAGTCCTGCACTCAACCACTACGCCACCGGGGCTCAGTTCCTTTCTTCTAGCTCTTACGGGTGACGAGGGACCGTTGTGTTGGGAGTCTTACCAGTTTACCTGACAAGTAAGCCTGGTTTGATTTTGTGAATTTGAGATTCATTCCACAGTTTTCTCACACTTTAACGAATGTGATCCCTTTCACATTGGTAGAACTGTTGGCAGTGGTATTTGGGCACCATCTCGGATGGGCACCATAATGGATCTTGATATTCCCTGAGATCATGGTTCGATGCTACAGTCCCAGTGACTCACACCACCATTCTTTGGTCAATGGAGGCTTATGTGTTGCTGTAATGGTGGAGAGGTTTCAGCGAGACTTCTAGATAAACCTACTAGGGAGAAAGACCTCGTGACATACACCCCCCAAATCAGCCAAAGAAAGCCCTATTACTCACTCACAGTGGCCCAAGTTCATTTTACACTGAGTTGCCATGAATCAGGGACCCTCTCAATGCAGCTGACAGCAAGAAAATGATTAAATCAAGGGTATAGTTTACATTAGGATTCCCTCTTTGTGTTGTAGATTTCTATGGATTTTGACATGTATGTTCACCGTGACTGCACCATACCACATACATTGCTCTGAAAATAACTTGTGCTCCATTAATTCTTCCATTTTCTCTTCTCCTGATTACCAATGCATTTGAATTATTTTTCCTTTTTTTGGGGGGGGAGCATCACTGCTCTCCGGTGGTGGGAGTAGGAGGCCCAGCCCCACTGCTGGAATTGAACCTCCGTCCCAGTGGGCCGCAGTATTTTTCCTTTTTAAAAAGAAATATCCTTTATATTAAGTAGACCCTTTATTCCTGTGGATACTTATTAAACATGTTTATTGAGATTAGTACCACTAGAGACTATGTAACTCTGTATATTCTCCCTTATTTTTACCTGTCAGACTTGCTGCACAAAGAGCCAAGTATTTGAAAGATAAGATGGAAGAAACCCAGTGTTACAGAAGAGCTTTGGATACACAGGTAGGAGAAAGTAATCATTTCAAAATTATGCAGTGCTTCAATCACGTTCTAAAAATACATAAAAATACTGTAATATTATAAATACCCCCTTGTGTTATCCATAGGTGGCCTGAACCTTTTCTCCCTTGTTGCAAGCTATTGGTATTTCACTATACTGCAGAGTTGTGCATAAAGTTTATTCTCTGGTATAATTATCACCTGAAATGTGGCTGTCCTTGTTTCAGATAAAGAACAAAACTTTCCGATTACCTGTGTTTGAGCCAGACTCTGCAGAACCCATTTTTGGTAAGCAGGGGGATGAGTTGCTGATGGAAAGACGCAGTCGAGAGCAGATTTATATGAAACAGCAGCAGGAGGCGGCTGCCGCCCAAAAGAGGAGACTCATACTGAACCAAATGGCGGATCAGAGGCAGGATTTGCAAATGTTGGAGAGGACCCGCAAAGAGTAAGGAAACCGCTGCTATCTCTTCCTTCGTTTTCTTTCTTTTCTGCTGCCCTCTTCTGTCTCCCCTCCCTCCCTCCTCTCCATCTCTCTGATGACAGTGCACAGAAGGTTGGAATATGTGAGACATTGTTGCTTTTAGATCATTACACGCTTCCTCTCATTTTGTCCTCCTCGTTCACATGATGGAGAGTTGTTCAGCGCTGGTGCTGATGACGTCATTCCTATGCAAGATGACCAGGGTTCTCTTTCTCTCTTACACACACACACACACACGCGCGCGCGCGCGCGCGCGCGCGCAGACACACACACACCTCTTGACCCCACTTCTCCCTTGGATTTTATTTCCCCATATTTTTATCCCCTTCAGCGCAACTTTTTTTTTTTGGGCACCCCAGGTGGGACCCGAACCCACAATCCCTGGCTTAGCATGCCAGTGCCTTATCCCAGCGCAGTTTCCTGAAGGAGTTGTTCATGCCAGAAACTATCCAATAGAAATATATGAGTTACAAATGTGAGCATAACATGCACTTAAAAAACATCTAGTAGCCACCTTAACTAGTAAGCAGATGAAATTAATTTTTTGGGGGGGCATCGCTGCCCTCTGGTGGTTGTGGGAGCTACCCAGTGCCACTCCTGAGAGCTGCCGCTGGATTTGAACCGCCAAGCCCATGGGCCACAGTCCTCACTCAACCACTTAACGCCATGGGGGTTCAACCCGAAATTAATTTTTATTTCAATCTAATGTTTATTAATAAAGGGCCTGACACACCTCTGTGCTGCTTTTGCTGCCATAGTTTTTTAAGGCCTCATACTGATTTTTTGAAAAAAAGAAATGTTCTTGTGGTTGTTGTGGAGAATATACAAAGCAAAACACACACACCTATGTAACAGCTTTTTTGTGTCCAATAGAGTGACATTGACTACATTCTTTGAGTTGTGCAACAATTCTCACCTTTTGTTGTTCATGCACATGAACCTGCTAAGGTTCCTAGCTAATCTTTTGAGCTATTGTCACTTTGTGAGATCTGGTAGCATAGTGGTTATGCATTGCGTTGCTGAGCACAAGGTCACAGTTTCAAACCACCAGATACTCTATGGTAAAAAGAGGAGGTTTTCCACTCCCCTAAAGAGTTACAGGTGCAGAAACTTGCTGCAGGTAATTCTACCCTGTTCTATAGGCAGTGAGAGAGTTGTCAATTTCGATTCCATAATGCTCACAGAAGACCTGTTTTTATTAGTTAAGCCAAACTATTGATCAGCTTTGAGATGGCTTCAGGAATACTTGCAATTTAAGGTTTAAAGATTATTTTAGGGAAATTATTTCAGAGGT
>PVJH01017136.1:0-48637 GCA_004026705.1 Nesogale talazaci
GTGGAGGAACATCTGTCTCTTGTCTCAACAATGGGGAAGCCGGAGGAGGTCAGACAGGGCCCTTCACTGTCGTTCATCACAATAACCTGTGCTAACAGCCACTCTCAGATATCTGATGTGTCTTCATCTTGGTCCCATTTAAGACTTAATAAATGTTCTTTTTAAATGAGTTTGGGGTCTCTTTTGGGCTCTAAAGCAATAATGAATAAGGAAGCCTCAAAAGAAATGATGAATTTGAATTGTGGAACTGGCTAAGAGTATTGAAAATACCACGGACTGTCACAAGAATGAGCACGTCTATTTTGGGAAAAGTACAGCTGGAATCCTCTTTAGAAACAGAGGGTGAGAATTTGTGCCATATATTCTGGATATGTTTATCAGGAGAGAGCAGTGTCTACGGAAGAGCATCATGTAGGTCGGTCAACAAAAAGAGGAGGGCTGACAGGACTGGATTAAAGCAATGGTGGGTTCACGAACAGCAACAGTTGTGAGGACGGTGCAGAAATGGGCAGCGCTTTATTTTGCTGTTGACAGTCGCTGTGAGTCGCAACTAACTCAACAGTATCTAACAACAACAACAACAACAATGTCTGTGAGAGTCTTTGAGAACTAACAAAGTCAACCCTTACATATGTGTTCCAATTTCCTTTACTTCATGGTGTATGACGTCATCGATGCAACAGTCGGGTTTAAGTTCAGCCACTGCAGCACTGGAGGCCGAAAGATTTAACCGCTGAGAACTTGTCTGAAGATCGGCCTTGAAAGAGAGTGACAAGAAACGCTCAAGTGAGACCGGTTAATCTACAGGTGTGAGTGGGTAGGGTAGGGATGGCTTGAGAAAAGTAGGGACCAAGGGCACATGGCCTTCTCTGCGCTTCACCGAATAACCAATGGTCATAGTCAATAGGTCATAGTCAAGGCCCCACGGTAAGTGAGATCAGCCAGGGAAGAGGGAGAGCCCCACAGGGCAGGGAAACAGTAACGAATGAAGCTCTCTGTGCTACAAATGAAGAACAAAGGCCACATGGGAGGCAATGGGGAAAGCACTAAAAGAACTAAAGCTGGGCTGAGCCCCGGTGGCGTAGTGGTTGTGCGCGGGACTGCGGCCCACTGGGACGGAGGTTCAATTCCAGCAGTGGGGCTGGACCTCCTACTCCCACCACCGGAGAGCAGTGATCGCCCCCCCCCCCCAAAAAAAAAAAAAAAAAAAGAACTAAAGCAAGCTTGAGAAACGAGATCGGGAGTATTAACACAAATTCCCACTAACTAATTCATTTGTTTTTCCTGAGGTTCTGAGTTAGCAGTCCTGCTGCTATATTATACCTGTTCAAAATAATCAAAGATTTAAAAATTGAGACATGAGGTTTATTATGAGCACTTTTCTATATACACTTACGGAGACCAATTAGATGCCACAAAAACAAATGGGTGGAAGTGTCACAGTGACGATGAAGCGTCTATGGAGGTGAGAATACAGATCAATCACAGGCTAATCTTCCTGCGACTGGGCGCCACCCTGGCCTTTTTACTGAGATCAATGATTTCTTGTCACAAGCTGGTCCCTGGTTGTCTACCCCCCTGCCACACATTTCAAAATTCCAATCTAGTCAGGATGACCTCAAGCAGGTAAGACAAACTGAGCATGCTGAGCCAAGAAAAACCCTGCAGGGATAATTTTGGCCAGGGATTTCTTTAAAGTGAGTGTTTGTTTTGCTGGGTAAGAAAACTTTAACATCAAGTTTTGTCTGCAATCAATTTTTCTTTTTGACATGCGTATACTAGCTCTAAATATAAAACATACAATGTGAGAGAAGTGTCTCACCTTAGAAGCAAGAAGGTGCTGGGGAAAGGATGGGATGAAGCTTTGGGTTTGGGACTAGAATCAATGGCTTAAGTACAAGCATGAAGGTTTTTTAAAAAACACAGATTCTGATGGCCAGAATAAAAAGAAACATATATGCAGGTGCCTGTTAGTATACAATAGCAAATGACAAATAACAAGTCAAACTCTGTTAGATGTCAGAGACTCATTGATTTGTGGACCTGAAGGTGGCCAGTGTAATCACAGAGAAAGAACTAACTCCTAGGTTAGCCAAAAAAAATAAAAAATAAAATCCTACAACCATCTCATTGGTTCAGACTTGGCTGTGATCCCAAATTCCTTAACAAACATTTTAGAAACCAAGGAGGAAAAAAACCTTGCCAAACCTTAAAGCCACTAACTTACTGTTCAATATATTTTCTTAAGTGCCATTAAAAAAGCATTCATCAATACTACACAGTAGATGAAGGAGCCTTTGGTGTCTTTGATTACTTGCTGGGAGGCAAACTTCATGGTCCACTGTTCACATCCCCCAGGTGCTCTGTGGGAGAAAGATTTATAGCCCCCAAACCCTAGCACGATTCTACACTGTCCATTTGGGTCACTGTGAGTTGGAATCAACTCAACAGCAGTGGGACTGTTTTTATCCCCTTGTGCCTCTCTCAGGAGTACCAGCAGTGCAGTAATCAGGAGCTCAGAGTCTAGCTCTGTATAAGGTCACCAGTTCAAACCCATCAGCTGCTCTGCGGGAGGAGCGTGTGTCAGGCTGCTTCCATACAGATTTATACTTAGGAAGGCTATAGGACAATCCAAGCCTATAAGGCTGCCAGAGTGTCAGAATCCACTTGGTGACTGGGGCTTTCTTTTCTTTTATGATCATAGCATGTGGACATGTTTTCCTCCTTTTTTTTTTTTACTAGATACATAATGCTGTGTTGAACACAATTTCCTAATTACCTACTGTGTGCCAGGGCCTTTGGTGGGAGCTAAGCAGAGTCAAATCCCTGTCTCTATAGCTTCTCTTCTCTGTGAAGGAGGATGAAAAGACACAACCAATAATCAACAATTATTATAATAAGACTGAAGGCCAAAAAAGTAGTTAAGGGGATGAGGGGCTGGTTTGGGACTGTTGATCACGGTTGTGAATCACACCCTAATTCATGGTGACCGTATGCATGGTCTGGTTTTATCCTATCCAGGATGTTGTGCTCACTGACTGACTATCTGAAAGTAGCTTGCCAGGTCTTTCTTTCAGTCAGCAAGCTCTTTGGATACCTGTTCAGCATCTCCAGAGAACAAGTGGTAGCTAGCTGCCCATGAAGCGTATTGATCAGAGATCGATCCGGGGACACAAACATGAATGACAAACAAACAACAAAAAAAGTATAAATGCACAATCTCTTTTCCCCAGATACAAAATTCAAAGAGCTAAAAAGTGCATATTTCTGGGGAGCAATTTTCAAGATATCCTTTGAAAGTAAACAAAGCAGGAAAAAAATAAGACAGTACGAGATTTATCATAACTTGAAAGCAGAGCATGTCCAGACTTTAAATTACCTGGAAGCAGGCAAAAACTAGCTTCTGCAAGCTACCTGTCATGCACTTTGCAAAGACTACAAGTCCTTCAGGACATCTAGAGGAGAGTGCTGACGGACAAGTATGATATCTACCACTTCCAGAAAAACAAGAGTCTGTCTGTATTAAAACACACGCTAGGGCAGTGATACCACCAACCCCCCCCCCCACCCCACCCCACCTCCAAAAAAACAGGGAAAATGCATTATGGGAGGATGGGACTGCAGGAAAGAATATGTGAGATACAAGGAGGTAATCTTGAAAATTAGCCTCTGAGGATACAAAAAGGGAGCACAATGGGAGAGGTATCCATTAGAAACTGCAGCGAAAGAGAAAAACAAGAATGGGCAGGGCATCAGAATGGAATGATGCAAAAGAAAGGAGTTTCTGGGTGGTACAAAGAGTTGGTTAACATGCTCAGATGTCAGGTGAAAGGGTGGAGAGATTTGAGTCCACTCAATGTGCATTGGAAGACAGGCCTGGTAATATCTACGTAGCATGGTTTTACTCTGATATACGCAGGCTCACCACAAGTTAGAAATGAGTTGTTATGAATTAGTTAGGTCATTTTTTTGGCTCTAATAAAAGCAAAACAAATATACAAATGCAAAAATTTTTATCCAGGTATATCATATATATCCTTGTGTGTGTGTGTGTGTGTGTAAAACCAATATTACCAATATATAGTATCTCCTTCAAATCCATTTTGATCAGACTTCCTTTTTAGGTAAAAATCTATGACCTAAAGTCATCAACTCATGGACAGTTTTGACCACTTTTACCTTAGTTAGAGTGATTGATTGTCTATGCCTTTTCTTTTAATCATTTTATTGGGGGCTCTTACAACTTTTCATACATCAATTGTAGCAGGCATATTTGTGCATATGTTGCCAGCACCGTTTTCTAAACATTTACTATCTTGATTGAGCCCTTTACTATATTTATTATATTGAGCCCTTGATATCAGTTCCTCTTAATTCCCTTCCCTCCATTCTCCCCCCCTTATGACTCCCTGATAAACTATTGTCCCCATTCATCCACCTTTCTGTTGTTCATCCCCCTGAATGATGTCTATGTTGTCTGTTCTATACCCCACCCTGGCTGGATTGTCCCTTCCTTATAACCCTTATGTGGAGGGGGGGGGGGCGGTAGAGGGACGTCCAATTGCCTACAGATGGGCTTTGGGTCTCTACTCCCAACAGTCCTCATTCACATCGATGTCATTATTTGTGTTGGGTCTTTTGATACCTGATCGCATCAACTCTTCATGATCACACAGGCTGGTGTGTTTCTTCCCTGTGGGCTTATCTGCTCCCTGCCAGAGGCTGCTGTTTACCTTCAGGCCTTCATGACCTCAGATGCTTCATCTTCTGAGAGCCGGGTAGCATCACGCTTGCTTACGTGCCCATTTTGTCTCCAGCAACCGTGTCGGGAAGGTGAGTACTACAGAGTGCCAGGTTACTAGAACAACGCGTTCTTGTGTGGAGGGAGGCCTTGAGGAAAGGCCCAAAGTCTACCTCCTATCTTAATACTTACAATATAAATATATGTATATTCACCTCTAATTCTTACCTTATAAATTAATATTTTCCTATATACTGTATATACTTGGGTATAAGCCAAGTTTTCCAGCACAGTTTTAAGGCAGTTTTTTTGGCAAAATTAGGTGCCTTGGCTGATACTCAGATCAATGTATACTGGAGTGTATGGTAGATGTCTGCAGCTATACCTCTATAAATAGCTTTTGCCTCCGAGTTCTTTCCTCTATTTGTTTTCACCTTTTCCTTTTCCCATTATCCATGCTCACCCTCCATTTGGCACTCAATAATTCCTCTCTGACTCAGTGCACTTGATCAAATCCCACCAGGCATTATATACCCATACCCCTATTTTTAACTAGCAAATTCTTTCACTCCAATATGACAAACTTGAGGATAAATAAAATATTTATATGCCTAGCATAATGTCTCATTTTATATGTTAAATGAATGTGTATTTAATTAAAGATTCCAGTATCAACTGTGCATTGAAACATATTTTCAAAGACATAACAAATATGAACAAAAGTTATGCCTTGTTTCTCAAAAACACATCTCAAAGATATTACTTACTTTTACCAGTATATCTTTTACAACTTGACTGCTATCATTATGAACGCTGATGTAACTGGAAAAGGTTTCACCCAAAAATATATTCCTGCAAATAAAATAAATGTTTAAGTAAAAATCCACTCAGAACTTTTATAAATGCACTATTTGAGCAACAATGAGAATTTCACAGAGAAAAAAATGCAAGGCAGAAAGCAGGCGAAATACCACCTCAACTACATTTTGTCTATATTAACCACCCAATATTGGTTCATAACTTGCTAATCTCATAAATACAAGTCACTGAAATCTGATTCATGTTAAGATTCTTAATATTTATATTTGAAGAGACCAGAATAAAGCAGTTTTTATTTTGAAACAAGTTATGCCCGGAAATTAACAGGAAAAATTCAATAATTTATTTTCTTAAGCTATCTTCATAAAAATAACTAATCACTAGTTTTACAATATATACCATATATACTCGTGTATACGCCAAGTTCTTTTCAGCACATTTTTAAAAATACCTTTTTTTTTGGGGGGGGGGGGGGCGTCACTGCTCTCCGGTGGTGGGAGTAGGAGGTCCAGCCCCACTGCTGGAATTGAGCCTCCATCCCAGTGGGCCGCAGTCCCGCGCACAACCACTATGCCACCGGGGTTCAGCCCAAAATACCTTTCTTTTGGAGGGGGAAATGATATATTATTCAATCACCTTTATTTACAATTAAAACTCTGGGAATTCAAAATGAACATCCATGGCCCTAAGCTTCTTATAAACTCCTTGTGTTCTGCATTGTTCTGCTGTGCTTTGTCCGAGTGACCCCTGACGAGCCCGCTGCCGGCCCGCTTCACACGGATTCTCTTGCCCACAGTCTCACTTGGGAAGACCCGGTCTCCAAGGACTGCATCGTGCGCAGCTGTCAGAGCGCGCCTCCTGGGATGCTTTTGCTTATTCTTTGTATGGCTCTTTTGAGTTGGTTTGGGCAGAATTCTCCCCTGAGCAATAAAGACAATGTGGTTTCCACTGAAGTTTTTCTCCAGTTCCCATACTAGTCAGACGTGGATTTTCTGGAAGGATTTCAATTGAGGAACAGGAACAGAGATTATAATAGCTTTCCGACCATTACCAACTTCGATTTCCTGGCTGCCTTTATATTCAGGCTTCCTTAACTGAGCCTTGAGCTCCGAGTTCACCTCCAGCTCAAGAAGAGCATGAGACTCGAACTCATCCGGCTTTTCACTATTGGGCTTCCACTGGAACTGGGCGTGGTTTTTCTTGTTGGGTGTTGGCCTAGGAAGCTTTAAATATTTTTATAAAATAGATTTTTTTATATATAGCTTTAAATATTTATTGGGGGCTCTTACATCTCTTATCACAATCCATGTATTTCTCCAGTGTGTCAAGCATATTTGCACATATGCTGCTATCATCTTCAAAGCATTCTCTTCCCACTTGAGCCCCTGATATCAGCTCATTTCTTCTCCCTCTGTCTCCCACCCTCCCTCACAAATCCTTGCTAAGTTATATATTTTTTCATATCTTACATCATCCTCCATTGCCCCTCACCCACTTTTTCATTATTCGTTCCCCTGGGAGAGAGTTCTAGATTGAGCCTTTTCCCACTTTCTCCCCAACGTTTCCCTAATCCTCCTGGTCTCTCTATTCTCCTTGTTGGCCCAGAGGGGTTTATCTGTCCTGGATTCCCTGTTTCTGGCTCTTATCTCTAGCAGTGTGCATGTTCTTGTCTAATCCAATTTGTAAGGTAGAATTGTGGTCATGATAGTACGATGAATGAAACACCAAAGAACTAGAGGAAAATTGTGTTTCATCGGGGTTACACTGCACCCTGATCGGCTCATTTCTTCTGTGACCCCTCTGTGAGGAAACATCCAATTGTCTACAGAAAGGCATTGGGTCTCCACTCCATTCCCCTGCAACCTCCCCACTCCCCCACCCCCACCACATTCATCTTGGGTATGCTTTTATTCTGGGTCTTAGACACCTGATCCTATTCATACCTCATGATCACACAGGCTGCTGTGTTGCTCTTCAGCTTTGTTGCTCTTCAGCTATCAGCTAGAAGGCTGATTGTTGATCTTCAAGCCTTTAAGACCCCAGATGCTATACCTTTTGATAGCTGGGCACCATCAGCTTTCTTCACCACATATGCTTATTTTGTCTTCAGCGATCATGTTAGAAAGGTGAGCATCACAGAATGCCAGATTGTTAGAACAATATGTTCTTGTGTTAAGGCATATATATATAGGCATATATGTATAGGCATATATATATAGGCATATATGTATAGGCATATATATATGCCTGTATTTAAGTCTCTATAAATGTCCTTTGTTTCCTCTTCTTTTCTCTGTTTTCCTTTTACTTCTTTGTCCCACCATCATGTTTGACCTTCATTGGGGTTTAGTAATTCCTTGCTGCTACATTGCCCTTGACTGAGCCCCACTAGGCATCCTCTGACCTTCCTTCCATTGATTTTAGTTCACTTGTTGCTCCCTTGTCCCTGGGTTGGTCTACTCTCCCCTTCCTTTCTCCCACCTCCCCTTCTCCCATATACTGGCTCTGTTCTTTCCATCTCTGAATTACTTCTCTCTCTTGTCTTATCTAGCTAGACAAGCAGGGACATCAATAAGTGAAAAAACCAGGGAAAGCCAAGTAAAACAGCAAAGGAAAACAGAACCAACAAAATAATTACAACAGCAAAAAACAAACACAAAATAACAATAACGAAAAGAAAGTCACTGACAAAAATTGAAAAGCCTACAAATAATTCCAGGTCTGTTTGTTGGCCTTTGCAAGTGTTTTTCAGTCGAGTCTGATGAGGTGCCACACTCTATTACCAAGTTTATTTTTGATATTCCCTGAGGATTTCATTACTCTGCCCCTCCCCGCTGCTGCTCTGCTGTATGCCCTCAGTGCCTTGCTCCAGTGTGACAGGGCCAGACCGTGTACTATTCCCGCAGTGTCTCCAGTGCTGTACCCCACAGCATTATGGTTCAGTCACCACATTTTTTTAAGTAGCATTTGTGGTAAAATTAGGTGCCTTGGTTGACATTTGGGTCGGCTTATACTCGAGTATACAGATAGGGTTACATTATTACATGCATATATTTCAAGTATTCAATGTACTAATAATGATCACATTCAATATGCCTTAAAAAAAAACCCTAAAAAGTCATATTTTGTCTCACTTCTCCAAGGGTTAGATAGAGTGAAACCAGAGGTTTCTACCTTATTAGCAATCTAGACTAAGAGGATAGCAATCAGTAAGGGCTCCTATGTCCAAACCAAACTCACTGCCATCGAGTTGAAGCCGACTCAGAGCAAACCTTGTGGCTTCCAAGTCTGTAGTTCTTTTTTTTTTTTTAGGGCATCACTGCCCTCTGGTGGTGGGAGTAGGAGGCCCAGCCTTTGCTCCTGTGGAGCTGGAATTGAACCTCCATCCCAGTGGGCCGCAGTCCCGCGCACAACCACTACGCCACCGGGGCTCAGTCCCAAGTCTGTAGTGCTTTATGGGAGTACAAAGCCCCATCTTTCCTCTGCACAGCAGCTGGTGGTTTTGAACTGCTGAGCTTGTGTCGCACACATCAGTGCATAATCACCATGCCACTGGGGATACTAGTAGTCAACAAATCTGATAACTTGTGTTGGAAAAGGAATGCGAGACTCAATATTATAGCTACTCCTTAAAGACATATTCAGATTAAGACAGTTAAAATAAAGGAAATACATGGTCATAACATACAGAGGGCCATTAAAAATGTAAGAAAATTTAAATTAGAAAATTAAATTTATATTATTTTGGGAACCACTAATGACAACATTTTGGTATACATACAAGCAGGTTTTAAACAGCTAATGAAAAAATGAAATTAAAAATCATTGCAATACTTCCAAAACCCTTTTGAAGGCCCCTCTTACACTGACTTCTCCACATACTGATGATCTTGGTATTTGATATTTTGCATTTATAAAAATAGTACAAACCATATTATCTGATATGTTGTATATTAACAATGTACACCTTGGCAACAAAACATGCCAAGGTGTGAGGGTAGATGAATGCTGACTATAATGCTTAGGTTACCTGTCTTATTAAGGTTGTGTGTTAGACATACCTTATGACTAGACAATGATTGCCAGTGTTTTGACAACTCTGTAATAATGTAATCTGGAATTTATGTTATGATGTAGTCACCATCTATTTTCACATTAACACCAATTTTTGCATAATGCTATTTTTGTACCTAATTATTTGGTCTTTGGCACCAATGTTAATAGTAAGGAGTGGAGATATATATATATATATATATACATATATATATATATATATATATAAAATAAAACCAAAACTACAAAGAATAATTTTTGAAAATAATTTTAAACCACTTAAAGATGTGTCATAAGTATTTTCCCATCCCAAAGTTAAGTTTTAAAACATGATCCATAATAACTTTGTAACTGTTGTATTTCTTAGGTGAATATATTATTCTTACCCAAAATTCTGTGGTAAAGTTAACATTTCTCCAAGCATTAAAATTTCTGCACCATTTACTGTTGAAGGATCATCTCTCATGAGCTGGTTAAAGAGCTCTCCTACAGCAAAAGAGAAACATAAAATTCTACTATCTAGCATCTTGAAAATATGGTCTTTTATTTACATATAGAAATGTCATTTGCAGATAGGCTTTAAAAAACTCATCTGACAAAAATTACATTAAATAATACCTAGTACTGTATATAGACTGATAAAGGCATTAGTGAGCTGAAATGGACTGGTATTGGCCACTTTGAGTCTGAAAACCACATGATTTACTGTGTCGTGAATAAGACAATCATGAGGAATGGCATGGTATTCATTGTCAGAAAGAATCTTACAAAATTCATCATGAATTATGATGCTATCTGTGTTCATTTTCTATCTGCTGTCAAGGAAATCCAATCAATAGAACTATGATTCAACTCTATGTCCCCACCACAAAAGCTAGTGATGGAGAAATGGAAGCATTCTACTGATAACTTCAGTCGGAAATTAATCAAACATGCAATCAAGATGATTTTACAATTAGCGATGATCGGAACGCAAATGTTGTAAACAAAGAGGAAGGAAGAATAGTGGGAAAATATGGGCTTGGGGATAGAAATGAAATCGCATGATAGAAATTTGCACAACCAATGACTTATTCATAGTAAGTTCTTTTTCAACAACACAAAAGGCAACTATACACATGAACTTCCTCAGATGGAATACACAAAAGTCAAATTGACTACATCTGTGGGAAGACCCAAAAGAGAAGCTCAGTATCAGCAGCTAAAATCAGACTGGAGGCCAATTGTGGAAGAGAACATCAATTGCTCATATGTAAATTCAGGGTAAAGCTGAAAAAAATTAAACAACTCACAAAAGTTAAAACGTGATTTTGAGTCTACCCTACCTGAATTTTGAGAACACTTCAAGAAATGATGTGATGCAATGAACACTAATGACAGAAGACCTGATGAGCTGTGGGAGGACATCAAGACCATTATTCATGAAGAAAGCAGAAAAGGTCATTAGAAAGAGAAGAAAGATAATATTGTGAAAATGGCAATACTTCCTAAAACAGATACAATGCAATCTCAATTCAAATCACAATTGCATATTTTAAAGAAATGGAAAAACTGATTACCAATTTAATACAGACAGGTAGAAGACGTAGGAAAAGCATAGAAGTTCTTGAAAAGAACCAAGTTGGCGGTCTTGCACTAACTGATCTAAAATCTACTACATCGCCACAGTAGTCAAAACAGCCTTGTGCTGGTCCAACAAGACATACAAAGACCAATGGATCAGGTCAGGAAACCCAGGCATCAGTCTGTATAGGCAAATGATCTTTGTCAAAGGACCAAGCAATACCCATTGAGCAAAGGCAGTCACTTTAACAAGTGGTGTTGGACAAACTGGATTTCCATGTGCAGAGATTGAACAAGACCCATATCTCTCCCCAAGTACAAAAATGAACTCAGGATAGAATAAAGACTGAAATGCAAACCCCAGAGATATCAGGATCATCAGTGAGAAAACTGGAAATAACTGAAAGGCCCAATTGCAGAGCACACATAGATTGCCAAGTATAATGAAGGAAGTACACACAGCAGAAGACAAGACAGATGACTGGAGTATCATGTATCATGCTGAAAATTACACATCACTTACGCATATCAAAAGACTTCAACAGGAGAGTAAAACAAGAGCCCACAGATTGGGAAGCGACTTTTACCACTGATACATTAGACAAGGGTCTAATTACCAAAATCTATACAACTATTAATAGCTCAATTAAAAAAAACAAGAAATGACCCAATTAAGAATTGGGAAAAAAGGCATGGGCAGTTTATCAAAAGTGAAGTAACAAACACATTTTAAAAATGCACACAATCACCACCCATCTGGGAGATGCAAATTAAAACCACACTGAGATGACTCCAAGAGAGGGAAAAAGAGAAATGATCATCCACTTGATGCCATACAATATTGAGGTAAGGCTGAGAAAAATTAACAGGGTTGCTATAGGACTGAGAGGAGACCCTTACTGGAAAATCAAGTTAAGACAAGGGAAAGGGGGCATTTACATTTTAAAGGAGGTACTTATATTCCTGTTGGTGGGTTGGTGTGAGTCAAAATGATGATAAAAAACAAATATGGGGCTGAGCCCTGGTGGTGCAGTGGTTGTGCGCGGGACTGCGGCCCACTGGGATTGAGGTTCAATTCCCACTCCCAGGAGCAAAGGCTGGGCCTCCTACTCCCACCACCAGGGCAGTGATGCCTAAAAAAAAATAAAAATAAATAAATATAGGGGCTGAGCCCCAGTGGCGTAGTGGTTGTGCGCGGGACTGCGGCCCACTGGGATGGAGGTTCAAATCCAGCAGCAGCTCCACGGGAGCAAAAGGTGGGCCTCCAACTCCCACCACCAGAGGGCAATGATGCCCCCACCCCCCCCACCCCCAAAAATATGATGAAGGGAAAAGTATCAGAACTTAAATTGTGAACACCCAATTTGGAGAAGGCTTTGGTGGACAGCAGGAGCCCCAAATCCATCTACAGAGTATCTACTCAGAGGATGCCTCTGGCAGGTCGCTTCTGGCCACAGGCAGAGAACTCTAACAGCTTCATTTTTTGTAAACTTGATTACGATGGATCAAACAATGAGATAATACACTTGGCCAGTTGACCTCTCTCTGACACCCAACCTGAATTTACTGTAGACTCAAATATTTTTTGCTTGCTCCAAGACAGAAATGTCCTCTCTGGCTTTTAAAAATGGAGTTGGTGGTCTTTTTTTTTTTTCAACTCTTTATTTTTATATTATTATTGTTTTCTTCTTTCTGCTTCACTTTGTTTTTAAGATTGTCTCTGTTAAGTTTCCCAGTTTATGAAGCACAGGAGTGGACGCAAAGAGATAATAACTGATGTAACAGTATATCAGGGATGTAGTGAGGTGGAGTAGGGAGGACGAAGGGAATTAGGCAGCATACAATGAATGCAAGACCGAGAAGGGAGCACTAGAACTAGATTGTGATAATGTATATACAACTCTTTTTAAAAGTGGCTTAACTATGACGTATATGACATGTGAATTTTATGTCAAGAAAACTACTAAAAAAAAGACATGCATGTTGACCAATGGTTACCATGGATAAAAAGGGAAGGATTGCTGCTTAGAGGGCATCGAGTTGATGTTCATAGTGGTGGAATAATAATTTGGAAAAGGATTTCAATAATGGTTGCACTGCATGAAGAATAAAATAAAAGAGTAAAATGAATGATACTGAATTATACATGTAGAAGCTGTTGACATGCAGAATATTTTGTTGTGTCTATTTTTGCGCCACAATCCAAAAAAATAATAATTACCCTCTTGACAAAGAGTACATGGAAAAAGAAAATGTTCTAAAACTGATTGTGGTCAGGATTGTACAACTCCTCTTAATATAATTGAACTAATGATATGTGGAACCGAAAAAAAAAAAAAAAAGGCCAAACTCACTGCCATCCAGTCAATGCTGACCCGTAGCAACGAGAAACTATAACTGTTTGTGGGGACAGAGACCCCGAGTCTTTCTCACGAGCGCGTGGGTGGTGGTTTCAAACTGCCAACCATGCGGATAGCAGCCCGACAGGTACGCACAATGCCACGAGAGCTCCTAGGATATGTGGAACAAGGGTCAAACTGTTAAGAAAGGAAAGTTCAAAGTGGCTATCAGAAGAGACTCTAAAACTTACTTTTAATTATTGAGTTGCTAAAGTAAATGGAAGAAATGATCAAGTCAGGAGCTAAACAGAATATTTCGAAGGGCAGTTTGAGAAGACAAAGTCAAGTATTACAACAAAATGTTCAAGGACCTAGAATTAGAAAATCAAAAGGGAAGAAAATACTCAACTTATCTACGACTGAAAGAACTCAAAAAACTCAAGGCTCGATTTGCAATTTTGATTCTATAGGCAAAATATTGAATGACACAGGGAGTTGGACACGATCTCAGGAAAACTATAGAAGAATGGATGCATTTGAAGTGTGGTGCTGGAGAAGAATATGAAGCATACCATGGACTGCCAAAAGGACAAATGGATGTGCACTCAAAAAAGTAAGGCCAGAGTGCTCTTACGAGGAAAGAAGGACAAGACTCATCTTATACACTTGGACATACTGTCAGGTGAGACCAGTGCCTGGACAAGGACGTCAAGTTTGGTAAAGTGTGTGTGGGAGGGGGGGCGGGGGGGTGGGGCAAAAGAGGAAAAGGCCTCGACCAGATGGACGGGCATGGAGGCCGCAGCAATAGGCGCAGCACAGAGATCACTGTCAGGAGGGTGCAGGGCCATGCGGCGCTTCTCTCTGTGGTGCACTGCATCACTCTGGGGCACAGCTGGAGCTGGCTCAACAGCACTTAACAACAGCAAACGCAGCATCATCCTCTAGTAAGATGTAGGCCAAAAAAGTCTGGTCTTATAAAGAATTAACACTTCAGGAATAAAGGGAAATGGAGGTAATGAGATTTAAAAAATTACCATAGAACATTTCAGTAATTCTCTATAAAAGGAATGATCATTCACACACATTTAAAAAAACTTCACTTCCATGGAGTTGATGTCAACTCATTGCGAAATGCTTTGCAGTTGGGGAGGCTGTAACTCCTTTTTGGGGGGAGTGGAGCGGGGTCTGTAACTCTTTATGGGGATAGAAGGCCCCATCTTTGTCCCCCAGAGTGGTTGGTGGATTCGAACTACAGTATAACATCCCAACATAAAACCATCATGACAACAGGGCTTCTAAACATACACATGCACACAGAATATTTGAGGAGAAATGTATATTTGATATATTATGGATATTAGCATAACTCTACTTAAACTAAAAGTCTCTTGTTGCCATGGCATATTAACAGAATCTTGACTTACAGATGATAAGTGAGGACTATTACTTATGATCACGACTTAGATGATACTAAAATCAAACTCACAAAACTCACTGCCATTGAGTTGACTTAAATCAGAGCAAATCTATAGGACAGCAGAACTGCTCTTGTGGATTTCAGAGGCTGTAAATCTTTCTCAGAGTAGAAAGCTTCTTCTTTCTCCCACGGATTAGCTGGTGGTTTCAAAATGTTGACCTTGAGGTTTGCAGCCCAGCTTGTAAGGCACTGTGTCATAGGTAACAGATATCCCATCCAACGATGAGAGTGCCATGGTGAGACTTATTTCATGGTAAAGTAGGCAAAACTGAGGTTTTAATTTTTCCCTACATGCAAATACAATAAAATACATGTCATACCTGGTAAGTCTTTCTCTTCACATGTTACCGGAATATTGGTGAATAAAGTAGGCTTAGTCAACCGCATCACTGTGAATTAAAAAGCAAAGCAAAACAAACAGAAAGTCAACATTAGTATTTGATGTTGGTTAAAATCTCAAACTGTATGTCTAATATTTATCAATCTTATACTAATCTATAAGAGAAATCTTAATGTTTTCCAAATGAAGCATAATTATTACACATCAATAAGTGCCTAATGCTTGGAAGTGACAAAAAGAATATTTGCTTTATATACAAAAAACACAACTTTATTTCTATCTACAACTTAATCAATTTATAAAAATTGGTGCAAATAATTTTTTCTTATGCTTTTGAGGACAGTTTACAAAGCAAGTGAGCTTTCCATTTGATAATTTATATATAGCATTCCATTACATTGGTTACATACCACATAAAGTGTCAGAATTTATTTGTCTCCAGTTTCCTGTTTCCTTTTGTCTTTCTTTTTTTGGGGGGGCATCACTGCCCTCTGGTGGTCGTGGAAGCTACCCAGCCTTGCTCCTGGAGAGGCGCCGCTGGATTTGAACCGCCAAGCCCGTGGGCCGCAGTCCCGTACTCAACCACTACGCCATCTGGGCTCAGGCCTCCTTTTGTCTTTCTACCTTGCCTTCTCATCTTTGCTTTTGAGGAAATGTCCCTTTGATCTCATAAAATTACTTTGAAGAACACAGTTCTATTGGGTGTTACTTTTTTATAGGCCTATTGTTTGCCTGAAAGGGGTTCTCTGGAAATAGCTTCAAAATGATCAGAAAATACTCTTTGGGCTACAGTCTCAGGGATTCATCTAATTGAGATAGCAGAACCTTAAGTCTGGCCTTTTTCCATGAACTCAATTTTTTGCTTTACATTGTTCTTCCACGACGTCCAGGAACCTTTGCCTTGATCACAGTTAGGGAGCTGGTAGGGGCAGCTGTGCACCATGGAGACTGCGGTTCATCTGGCCCAGCAGTCTTTTGGACTATTTGCTCCCTTGAAGTTTTCATTTTCTTCACTTCCCTTTGCTCTGACAGGGAGAGAAGCGCTGATGCATTTTCACTAAAGTGGAATGCAAACCACTGCCTTTATGAACCTGTGTGTCAAATGATGCAGATGTCCCCTGAGACCTACAGCCTTTGAACCTTAAGAACTTTTGTCTTGTGAAGTGTTTGGTATTATCTGAGAAATTTCTATGACTGGGTTCCTTGTGTCCTCTATTATCTATATTAATATAAGGCTGATTAGACAAGTAGAAATAACCACAAATAAACCTCTGTCTCCTGGTGGGTGTGTAATAAATTCTCATTAAAGAAAAAAATGGAAAAGAAGAATTTTAAAACTTAAGGTATATTAAGATCACAAGGTTTTAAAAAACAATCCCAAGTGACTTCGCCCTAAACAATATGGAAAAAAAAACACACATTAAAAATGAACAAGTAGGGCTGAGTCCCGGTGGCGTAGTGGTTGTGTGCAGGAGTGTGGCCCACTGGGTTGGGGGTTCAAATCCAGTAGCAGCTCTCCAAGAGCAAGGCTGGGCCTCCCACTCCCACCAGGGTGTAGTGACGCCCTCTCCCCAAAAAGGAACAAATATTTGCCTAGAAGGTTAACAAAGTTAGATGTAACACTTTGAATATGCTAATTCTATGTCAATAGCAGCTTTGTGATTTTTAATTCCTTAGATATAATTACTGGCTGCTGGGAGTTCAGTAAGCATTTCTTTACGTAGTGCTAGGGAAATCTGTGTAGAAATAATGAACATTTCAGTTAATGTGCATGGCTGAGGTTTATGTAGTTTTAACCCAAACTAAGCATTGTTTTTTGGCAGGGGCAGAATATTAATATAGCTTATCTAGAAAACCAAATAAATAAAAATGCACTAAGAAAACAAAAAGGAGGTAGAATTGAACTGACATACTTAACACCCAACATACTTAATGCCGAGATTAACTGATTGGCTTACAAGTACAACACTATCCAGAGAATAAAGCAAAGCAGACCATGCAAAACCCAAATGAGGATGTAGAAATAATCAAATTATCAAAATGCAAAGAATCATTCATTACAAGGTCCTGGGAAAGTTCAAGGGAGACTAGTGGCGCAGTGGTTACTACCAACCTAAAGGCCTGTAGTCCAAGCCCACCGGCAACCCCTGAGAGGACAGACAGGCGATCTGCTCCCACAAAAATTAGTCTAGGAAACGCTGGGGGCAGGTCTCCTCTCCTCTCCCGGGTCACTGTGCATTGGAATCACGTCAATGGCTCACAACAAGGATATGTGAGTTTTAATTTATAAATTCACGTAACGAACGTACTCAAGATCGAAGCTTGGGGAATGCTTGGGGTAGTTCCACTCTGTACACCTGAGCCACTGTGAGTCAGAATTGACTCAAGGGCCCCTAACAACCCCCAATAGCCACATACAAAAAATCCCACTACTACTCCGCTGAATCCCAACTCACTCTCTGGGGAAGCTACAGCCTCGCGCTCCCGGGGGGCGGAGATGGCAAGACCTCCGCTGTCGTGCTTTGGGCAGGAGACTCAGTTTGGTAGAGCACAGGGGCAGTGGCCCAGAGGAAGGTCTTCAAGGAGCTGGAATGACAGCCTGGCTGCAACAATGGGCTCGACCATCGCAACAGTGGTGAGGATGGCGCAGCATCAGGTCGTGCGTCGTTCTGTTGTGTGTAAAGTTATTGGCACCGAACAACAGCAGAGGACAGAGAGTCTCCAGAGCTGTTAATCCTGACAGAGGCCCAAGGCTACATCTTTCTTCAAGTCGGTTCCAAGGCTGACCATGAGTTATTAGTCGAGAGCTCAGCGACGCCATCGGGGCTTATCACCTACCTACCTAGCCACCACCAGCACTACTACTGAGCTGTGGCACTCATAAAACTTAGTGCTCAGTCTAATCTTACATGCCGCTTCAACCCACTTCAACCTCATCTTTCTCCCCCAGTGAGGCTGGTGGGTCTGAATCAGCAAACTTGGAGCTGGCAGTCCGGCCCGGATCCAACTCCGCCACCAGGACTCCCCACTACAAATAAGTAAAGCAAGTCAATTAGCACAGATTGACTATACCATTCTTTGAACTTTTAAATCATATAGGGCTTCCCTCATTGTACCTCTCGAAGGTAAAAAGTATGTCAATACCATCTAGAGTAGTAGTGGTTGTGCGCGAGACTGCGGCCCACTGGGACGGAGGTTCCATTCCAGCAGTGGGGCTCGGCCTCCTACTCCCACCACCGGAGAGCAGTGATGCCCGCCACTCCCCCCCCCAAAAAAAAAAAAAAAAAAGAATAAAAGGGCTG
The DNA here is from genome assembly GCA_004026705.1 of Nesogale talazaci. Classification (NCBI taxonomy): domain Eukaryota; kingdom Metazoa; phylum Chordata; class Mammalia; order Afrosoricida; family Tenrecidae; genus Nesogale; species Nesogale talazaci. Next base: position 18,635 of record PVJH01017136.1, read on the forward strand.
AGCCCAGGTGGCGTAAATGGTTGAGTGAGGGACTGCGGCCCGCGGGCTTGGTGGTTCAAATCCAGTGCCGGCTCCTAGGAGTGGGGCTTGGTAGCTCCCACGACCACCAGAGGGCGGTGATGTCCCCCCTCCAAAAAAAGAATAAAAGATTGTTATTTCATCAAATATTTACTATCCATAAAGTAGTTAATGCCATATGGACAGAGTCACTACCAGTGGGAATTATAAAGCTTACAACACATTTCATTTAGGTCTCAAGCAATATCTTTTTTTTTGAGAGTGGGGATCATCATCCTGGTGGGAGTAGGAGGCCCAGCCTTGCTCTTGGAGAGCTGCTGCTGGATTTGAACTGCCAACCCTGTGGGCCTCAGTCCCACACACAACCACTACACCACCGGGGCTCAGCACCTCAAGCAAAATCTTACAAGACATTTTTACACAGCTTAAATTAAAAAATAAAAAGGCCAGAATTACCAAGTAATGAGCTGCCCACGATTATATACATTTTGTTGGTCCCAAACATAAACAAAAGTGGCATTTTCTTCAAACCTCAAATTCCAACAGCATTCTACCTTCTTACCTGTGTATTTTCTCAAGTAACTCACTTGTGAATTTGGGGTATTATGAGCCAATTAAGTCAAAGTAAACCATGATACAGGAAGTCATCTTGGAAATTTATGGAAATGATCTTATTAATTAAGCTAAAAATGAAGTTAAAGAAGGTCAAAAGTTAAAACAACAAAACTCCCAACCTAGGTGCCCTGCAGCATCTTATAATTTGAATAAGAATTACCACTCGTCTGAAGAGGGGCAGCTGGTGGCAGAATATGATGGCACTGAATATGATTTGTAGGGTTGTCATCAGCTGGAATCGACTGGATGGCAGTTGAGTTTGTTTTTTTTTTTCACTCAGAAATATCACTTAGGCCTTGCACTTACTCTTGGCCAGAGCCGACGGCCGCCTATTGCATGGAGCAGAGCTGCCTCAGAGAGGTTCCAAGACAGTAATCTTTACAGAGTGGCTAAGATGTTCCACATGCCAACTTTTGGGTTAGCAGCTACGTATTAAATCACGCTGCTGCCCTCAGGTTCTAAAAACTCAAGGAGGCTCCAGGGGAGTTAATATTGGGATTAGGTAGCATCTTGGGTTGTGATTACATCGGCATTATTCAGGAAGATGAGAAAGAAATCTTTCTTTGCTGAAGATCAGGACACCATTGACACGGAATCAGCCACCCTCTTCCCAGTTGTGAATGATCTTTTTCTTTCTGACAATGGCAAAAAGCAACTGATATAGAGTAAATTAGGACATTTTAAAACCTCTTGAGACCAGGAATCTGAGAAAATCTAAATACGAAGACAAAGAATCTCTTCTTATTGTGATTCTTGGTTTAATAAATTGATCTTAAGGACTCATGACTCCTAACTGTACCTTAAAATTTATGCTATCTATATATCATTTTAAATACAAAAATTAAAAAGCATGGCCTTCTGTGCAAATGACCCTGTGCTTTGATTATTTACTGTTTAACCCTTGTTAATGGATCAAAATCATATGGTAATTAAGATCTAAATAATAAAAATAAAATCCATCACTTATATAGATTGCCTCTAACATCAAATGAGTCTTGTAATGAAGCCTGCAGACGATACTGAAGTTTCTCCTGCAGTCTGGATGAAGAATGATTCATGCTTGAATTAGAAGATGAATTACTGAAATGGTTTTCTTGGAAACTAGTTCTGTTTTGATTTTTTTTCCTCTTAAGATTTCGGTAAGTATTTATGTACTGCACAGATACATATTTCTATATAGGAGTCTTTTTTTAAAAAGTAGTGGAAGTGAAGTACATTTGACTAGCGTGAAACCTATCAGGAAAGATAATCGCTAGTTCCAGATTGAGTGGACTGCTTGTATTTAAGCAACTTTGGCAAGCTCGTAATAAGAATTCACTTAAAGAGTGTGTCTATCCTGTCTGGGGGAGCTCCTGCCATGCTAGTCACTTTGATAGAAAGCCAACATGTATTTGCTCTCCTTGTAAGGGCTCCTGATCTGTTTGCTACCAGGAAGTCAGCAGTTCAAAATCAGCAGCCAGCTTGAATGAAGAAAATTGGAGCTTTCGGCTCCAGGAGAGAATTAGTCTTGGAAACTATCAGAATTGACTCAATGGCAGTGGGTTTAGGGAGTACAGTGTTAATGGTACAGTGGAGAGTGGTTTAACTACTTGAGAGCTAACTCCATGTAAAATCCGTAAGGGCAAGGTTCATGTTGGTCTCCCTCTCTACTATACCCTAGTCCCGAGCACACGGTAGGGTTTTCCATTTGCCAAATAAATGCACACTTTTACATAAATACATGCTTTTACAACAATGATTTATTATAATGACTTTGGACATTTTTGCATAATGATATCTATATCTAGTTGGTAACACTTTGGTGCTTACAGGGAACAAGAGTAAATCCCACAGTGACTACAACCAAGTAGAAATCACTAATACCTTTCACTAAGATCTGAGCAAGCCATATTTACTGGACCTTGTTCCCAAACAATACATAAACTGTAATTTATTACCTGCATTCATAAACAACAGTAAGAATCTGGGTTGGTCTAATATTTTGAAATACATCCATGTCGCTTGGGTAGCATGGTTTATGAGTTTTGCAGATTAAAATAACCATTATGCTTGAATAGAGAAAAAAGTACAGTAAACGGAGTTTTGGAAGATTTGCTAAAATTCAAAATACTTATCTTAATTTATTTACTTAGTTTAATGAATGGAAAAATAAAAACAAAAATAGAAACAGCAGAGATTTATCAAAATTTATGTAAAAGAAGGCTGCTAATAAGGAGATAACCCACCATATTCTTGACTGTACTATATTCCTACACAAATATTACACTCACGTATACAAGCTGCCTTCAAGAAGTGTACAGAAAAACATAAACAAAAAAATCGTGGATTTTTCCACAAACTTTTTTGATGCCCCTTTGTATAATTCTTGGAAATGAAAAAATATGAAAGACAGTTCTGACATAGTCCATTTCTTTTTTGCAAGGTAAAAAAAATGCCTGGTTTTACAGCATGTCTTTTTTTTTTTTTAATGATTTCATTGGGGCTCTTACACCTCTTATAACATTCCATACATCATTCGCATCAAGCAGACTTGTACACATGTTGCCATCCTCATTTCCAAATGTTTTCTACTTGTGCCCTTGGGATAAGCTCCTCTTTCGTCCTTTTTTTCCCCCCAGTGAGTTTATTGGGGGACAGCAAATATCTTAAAGATAAATCCATCTACAGAAAATCCATTCCCCCCCTAACATTGCTAAGAATAACTAGGCCATCTCAATGAAGAGTCATAAGCCTTTTAAAAGGTATTAAACATTTGAAAATTAGCAGTTCACATAAATATTTAAAATTATACTCAGTTCATTCATAATTACCTTTTTTTGACAACTAACAAAATTTACTACATGCTAAAAATCACTCCACATTTATGCACAAATAAATTCATTTTTCCAGTAAGGGCTAATCTTGCTTTCAGAAGATTTCCCACATATTCACAGTACATAATATCACAGAATACCCATATCTGGCCTAAGGGTCTCTGAATTGTGGCATTACAAGACGGAAGTTCATTGTGCCTGACTATTCGACTGAGTTTTTCCCAGATGACTTCCAGAGTTTGGTTGTCACAAATAGTCGGTTCTATTGTCCATCGTGCTCTATAAAACGAGTGCAGATTTAGTGCTTTTAAACAATCTTGCAAATTTTTAGATAAAGGAAAACTCTTTTCAGAGCAATTACTGTTGGGAACAGAAACACTCCAAGACCTCTTTAAGGCCTGTTTTTCTTTTGCTGTTTGTTTATGCAGATTTCGAGAATGAGTCTGTTCATCCAGTGAGTGGGAGCGGGTGAAATGCGTCTCTATTTTCATATTAGGTTGAAATTCCGATAGCTCTACAGTGCAGTCATAACTCTCTGATTTAGCATCATGTCCTAAAAGGGCTAGACGATGTCTCACATCCTCAGCAGCCTCTTCAGAAATCACAGGCGGTGATCTCTCAGGTTTAAGTGGAAGTTTAGTCCTGTCAGGTGGAAACCAAGGGATAAATCTTGGGAGCGGACGAGTAGGAAAGTCGTGAATTGCTTGTTGTATCACTTTTGCCAGCTGTGTGGGATCGCTCTCATGCGGTCGATAATGTAGCACCACTTCTGTGGCCATTCTGCAGTAATCCGGGTACTCTTAACGAAGATACAATTTCTGAGGAGAGCTCCTTAGAGCGGGAGTGCAATTTATAATTTAAAGACTGTCTTTCTTTCCAACTCAGAGGGAAACAGGACCTAAGGTGGAAGTATTGCAAAGAATAAGAGAATGGTAGAGATGCCCTGCACGAAAGCAGGCAGGAAGAAAAAGACACACAAAAACCAAGCCCCCTGTGCTATTTCATCAGTGACTATTGGAAAAGAGGAATGAAATCTCCACACCTATTAAAATAAAAAAAAAAAGTTCTTTCACCAAAATAAGGTATCTGAAGTAGAAGTCTTGTAAAATAGCTTCCAGTTAAAAAATCCTAATAGTTAACATGCTTAACTCAACAGATAGGGAGTATTTGGAAATATCAGAGGTGAAGGAAAAAAATCAGCCATTTTCCAAGTCCTTGATCCACAGGAGGATCCCAAAAAAAGCATGGTAGTACTTCAAAATTCGACACTCCGGATTGAGAGCAAAATCAAAAGTTTAAAAATCCCATTGGGGCTGAGCCCCGGTGGCGCAGTGGTTGTGCGCGGGACTGCGGCCCACTGGGATGGAGGTTCAATTCCCGCTCACAGGAGCAAAGGCTGGGCCTCCTACTCCCACCACCAGGGCAGTGATGCCTAAAAAAAAAATAAAATAAAAATAAAATAAAAATCCCATTGATCTTGAAAAGCTCTATAGAATAAAACTGAACATTTTACATTTTGAAATTAAATAAACTGCACCAAATAAATATATAGACATCACTTAATAATTTGATCTCATTCTCTGCAATATCACTAAAAACACAAAGAAGGTTTAACTTGAGATTCCTAGGACTATGGTTCAAGTGAATTCCGTGAATTCCAATTTGGAGTTAAGATGCTGTTTAAGAAACTCAGACTCTTATTTTTTTCGCCTACTTCATAGAAGTCCTCAATTTACCTCATATTACGTCATAGAAATTAAATTGCAGCATATAGTACATAGGTTCAAGAGTGGAATCTTCCAGAATCTGAAAATTAGTCTTGATCCAAAATCCAGAGCTTAGCAGACCCTTTCAAATTCTAGCTACTCTAGAAAAAAAAACAAAAAAACAGGAGGCTGAATCCCTTTCTTCCCCAGTTATCAAGAATGATTTAATGAGAGTTCTCCCATGTCAGCAAGTCCCATGTAGGGAATAATGTCACAATATTTATGTGACTACTGTCACACAGGAAAACTTCAGAAGAGTAATCTTTTCACCAATCAATAATGTCCACCAATTATAAGATCTAACAACTCAAACAAACAAAAAAAAGGGCTGAGCCCAGGTGGCGTAAGTGGTTGAGTGCAGGACTGCGGGCCGCAGGCTTGGCAGTTCAAATCCAGCGGTGGCTCTCAGGAGCAGCACTGGGTAGCGCCCACAACCACCAGAGACACTGATAACCCCCCAAAAAAGCAAAATAAAAAAAAAAAAAAGATCTAACAAGTCTCACATTCATAAAAGACCTTAGCACCCTTAACATCCAGTTTTACATTAATCTAAATATAGGATATGACATTCTTTCAATACTGCTTTTTTTCTCTTGTACCATCTTCATATTTTCACGCTGTAAGACTGGACACTGAAAGTTCCTACACTGTTGTCACAACTTATTCAAGATTGTAACCACAAAACAATGGAAGTTATGAGGGCCTTTTAAATTAAAATTGTCCCTTTTCAAGCATAACAATGTAATGTTTCAATATAGTACATATAAAAATATAAGAAAGAAAATTTAAATGACCATTTAATGGGATATATTTGCCATCAAGTAATAAAATTAAAACTCTGAGAATTCCTGAAGGGAGTATGGGAAAGAATAATGCCAAAAAATTTCAAGTAAATGGAAACTACCAAGGAATTTGAATAAGTCTTTCACAGGCATCTTTTAGAAAAAAAAAATAATAGGAAACTAAAAATTCTAAATGGCAAATGATTCTAAAGGTCACTGGAACGCAACTATGTTTAGGAATTTTAAATTTGTTTGAAGTAACACTTTGCTAAAAGGACAACTTCAAATTCTAATCAAAGCATGCATTTGGAGGTAACAAACAAATACCAAACCATCCAGTTGGTGCACACTTATAGTGATCCTAAGTGAGGTTCTGAGGCTGTAGCGCTTTACAGGAATAGAAAGCCCCCTCTCTGACCAGTGGAGCAGCTTGTGGTTTCGAACCACTGATCTTGAAGTCAGTGACCCAACACATAACCAGTACGCCACCAAAGGCATTGTAGTCTCTTGTACAGCTGACAGCAGGCGTTGTGCAGAAATACTGCCTCAGTTACTATCTTACTTATAGTAAGTTACATGATCTTAGTCATGTTACTATAACTAAGAGATGGAAGCATGATCTATTTCAAACACTGAATGTGAGATTAAAAATTAAAAAACAAAACACCATGCCAATCTCTTTCTCCAGAAACAACCCATCTCACCTTAGATTACTTGCTCGGACTTACAGGTTCTCTCACTACATCACTTAATATAGTGGGGATGCCAAGTCTCGTAGCCAAAGACTGTACTGCTACCCCAACACATATGAGACTGATGAGTTCTGGAAGACTTGAGGTCTCCATAGCAGGGAAACTGGGGTCTTTACAAATGAATGTCATTAGGCAGGTAAGTGTATGTGCCGCCCAAGCAAGCACAATTAGGCAGGGAAGTAAGTGCAATCAAACTGAAGTCAAAAGTGTCTTTTGAGCATTTCCCCAGCTCAGTCCTAGAAGTTACTGGCAACCAGACATAAAAATACCCAAGAAATAAAAAGTGCATCTGTGAGGGTACTGGTAGGATTGATGAGATAAAGCATGATATAGTTGAAATAGAAGCGTCGACAATTTAAAAAACACGAGGTGTTCCACGGAAGTCAGTCGGGCTACTTTTTCTGAAAGAAGAGGCTAGCTAAATCATCCTATTTGTCCAATGCTGCTTAACCGTGGAAAATTTCCCCATCAACCCAATACTGTGAAGTAAATTGCAGGAAGTTGTAACAAACCTTATACAGTGTAGTACTGTGCATGTCTAAATGCATGGTGCGGCTGTCATGCAATACAAGACTAGTTGAAAAGGTGAAAATGAAGCGGGTCATTTCGCCGGTACTGTCCCTACTTTGGATGCCTGCGGGAAATCACGCCGGTCTTCGGGGACTGCCCCAGCTTCCGTCTGGTGAATACAGCAGCATACACCTCAGAGTGTATATGCTGAGGCAGTTTTCAAATGAGAAAAAATAAAAAACCCAAGAGGCCAAATCGCTTCCTCATACTGGGCTACTGGGAGCAAAGCAGGAGAGCGAGCTCTGACAGCAGTTTAGAAGGATGAAGTTCAGGCCTCAGAGGTCAGATCTCTGCGGTAAAAGCTTCGGAGAATGAGGGGAGCAGAAAACAGAGAGAGGAGAGCCCGATTCGCCGAAGCTTACCTTTCAGGGCCAGCAGGTGCTCCTGCTTGGGTGGATTCACTTCCATCTTGGCGGGCACGCTGGAGCTCACCGTCTACGGGGGCTGAGGAGGTTCAGCCCCGTCCGGAAGGAAGCAAGAAAGCGCCCGGTCGGCCGTCAAACACACTGCCGCAGCTTTTTCTTAATCTCTGTTCCTTTTACTTCCTAGATTTAACCTGACGACTCCCTTTCACCAACGCATTCCATTTCCTAGAGACTTATACAGCAGGCCCTTTTTTGCTTTCTTGCTATAATCATGTCCCGCGACTTCGAGGAAATAATACAAGGTTAACCAAAAGCCTGCCTGTATTGCAGAAGTAAAAGAAGAGAGAGAGAGAGATGCAAGGCATGCTGGGATTGTGGTTTCTACAAACAACCGCACTGCATGCAGGGAGATGTAGTTCCTAGCTGCTGGTTTGCAATTTGGGAGGGAAAGCGCATACAAAAGGGGGACTATCTCTTCAAAACATACTAATTTACTCCTATTTACCCCTGCCTTTTCCCCTTGACTTTAACCTACCACGTTCAGCATCCTTAATAAAACTACATGTAACCAGTGCCCATGCGCAAGACAGTGCAGCGAAACAAAACCACTGGTGGGCGGGAGAAGGAGCGGCGTGGCCAATCAGCTGGCGCGCTGCGTTATCTCACGGCGCCCGGGGCCCTAGCGGCGTGCGCGGAGGCTTCTGGGTAGGTGGCCTACCCGCCCCCTTTTCAGCTGCAGGTTGTGACGGCGGCTGCTGCGGTGCCGCTCCTCCCAGGATGGCTGCCCTGGTTGTAAACAAGCCTGGCGCGGGACTAGAGAGTGGCCGGCCGGGAAACCGGGCAACGGCCATGGTGAAGGTGAGGGGCCGTGTGTGCTGTTCCACACGGGCGGCAGCGTCCCGGAGGTGCAGCGGCATTGCGAGATGGAGTGGGAGGCGAGGCCCCAGGGCCCCTCCTTGCTTTAGGAGCGCTGCCCTCGCGTCTCCGACCCGCAGCCCCCTGACCTGAAGTTGGGAGCTTGAGGGTCTAGTAATACCACCTGGGCCGGTCCTTCCCCTAGGTTCTCGGCTTTGAATTTATCTAACAGGCATTCGTTAGCTTACTTTTCTGTATTTCTCACGTATTGATGTAGGTATTGTTTTAGCCATTAATATTGGTTAGAAACTAGATTTTCATCCCCATTTAACAGGTGAGGAAACCGAGCCGTAGGTTAAGTAACAGTGTGGAGTAGAACCAGATTTGACTGGTTCTAAAGTATTTTTTCAATACGACACCAATTCTAAATCAGAACTCTCCTCTTGGTTCAGTTACCCGCTTTCGCCCGTGGTATTGCTGTCAACACGATTGGGAATCCTGTAGCTGGGTGTTCAAGCTAGACGGTATGAATTGCAACGTACTCGGAAGTGTGAGGTTCTAGCATGCGTAAATGCTTCAAAATGAATTCTCCCACTCCCTCCCCCCCCAAGTCCATCGAAATAGATGGAACTCATTGCCCCCTAATGTTAAATATAATGGAGACTTGATTTCCGTGGCCGGTGGAGTTGCTTTCAGAACCACTTGTTCTCTGAGAGACGGGAAGTTGTCATCCCTGACTGTGTTAGAACCCCGAGGCATTTTAAGGAAACTACCTGTGCGCTCATCTTTGCCCTGTTCTGATTTGGTTCCCATGCATAGATTTGTTAAATTACCAGAAGTAGTTAAATCTGCACCTGGGTTTGAGAACTACTCACTGCTCCAGATAATATCACAAGTTCTGTGTGACTGCACATGATGTATTGGTTAGTGTTGGTTGCTATTGATTCTTCTCACCTGATGATGAGAATGAAGATGTTTTGAAGGAATCTTGAGATTCAGAATACCCTTCCTCATGTGATGCATGCTGTAAGACATTTACCCAGGATTTTTCTAAGTAGAGCTAGCTTGTTTTGTTAATTGACATTTAAAATAATTTATTCAGCAATTGTAATGGGTATCATTGCTGTACTAAGTTTTGTTACCCTTTTTGCTATTATGATCTCAAAACTGTACCAGAGGCTGTTGTAATACCAGATGGTACAATACAGAGTTTGAAAAATTCGCGGCGCCCTTGTCCAGTCTTACCTCTTCCTGGAAAATCTACTTGTGTTGTGCATCAAAACGCCAGAGTCCTTTCGGGCTTCATGCCATAATTTTTAAGAAATATGAGGTGTGCATATTTGTTTTGTAAATCTCTGTCTCTTTCATAGATAAAAGCAAGAAGTATTCATGGGAAGGTAAAGACTGAAATACATAATGCTTTTAATGTATATTGTGTCTTCCTTGCTTAGTGGACAAAATGCCCAGGCAAATTTTTTTATCATTAGGAAAACCCAAAACATAAAAATTCAGTATTATGAAATCATTTACATTGAAAACTCAGTTTCTTTTGATAAGTTGGCCTTCTTAGAGCTTTTTAAAATATACTGATTTATTATCATTTGATTTACCTGTAACAAATTGGCCTGTAACAAAGCTCTTTGCCAACGGTGTGAAGTTTGTATAATTAATACAAAATGCCATTTTTCCACAAACTTTTAAGTCCTCTTACATAAAATAGAAAGTAGAATTTTAGTTTGGTTCTTTAGTATTGTCATAAACAAGTTTAATTGATTACAAGAGTACAGAAGTATGAACATTTAGAGAAGTAGATTCAGATTTTTCCTCTGACACAAGAAAGTTGGATTTATTTTATAATACCCAGATCTATTGTGCATATCTTTTCTGCTTTTAATTGAATTTTTATGAGGAAAGGCCTTTTGTTTTTTATATGTTTAAATCATTTTTGAAATTCTATTTGCAGTTTTTTAAAATAAATCATTTTATTGGGGGCTTTTACAGCTCTTATAACGATCCATACATTAGTTGCATCAAGCGCATTTGTACATAGGTTGCCTTCATTATCAAAACATTTTGTAGTCGAGTCCTTGGTATGAGGATATTTAAGCGAGAACTTTTTCCTTTTTTCTCTAAGTATAGGGTAAGTGTGTGCATGCACCTGAGGGTGAAATATGCAGATATAGATACATACGATGTTATTAGCATTTCCAGCTACCCAACTTCCATATCTGTAGTGTTCTGATATAAAACCAGTATAAAATGATTTATGTTCTCTCACCCCTACTTTTGTGCAAAAGTAATATAATTGTTCATTCTCTTCCACTTATTCATTTGGGTATACTCAGCAGGTGCACATAAAGAATGTCCTAACTCTTCCTCACTATACTCCACAGATTGATACTACATGGATATAGCATAATTGATTTTCCAGTTCTGTGTTGATGGACCTTGACTTTGTTTTATATTTTTTTTTCGATACAAATGGTGTTACAAAGAATGACCATCTACGAGGTCTTGTCACATACCTGTGCTATGTTTGTAGGATAAATCCCTAGAAATCTGAGCTCTCTAATTTTGGTATTGCCAATTGCTTTCATAGAGGATGTGTCCGTCAATAAACATTTCACAACAAGTGTAAAAATGTCATGGTGTCAGAGATCCTTTAACTTCAGAGGCAGGAACATGAATCAAGATCAGCGTGAGCTAAAAGCATGATTTCTACAAGGTAGAGGTCAGATTTCTCTCCAGCTGGGATTTTTTTTCTTTTTAGCTAACTATGGCGGGCTGAGCCCCGGTGGCATAGTGGTTGTGCGCGGGACTGCAGCCCACTGGGATGGAGATTGAATTTCAGCAGCAGCTCCACAGGAGCAAAGGCTGGGCCTCCTACTCCCACCACCAAAGGGCAGTGATAACCACCCTCCCCCCAAAAAGAAAAGAAACTAACTATGGCACCAATCTTCCCTGCCCCTAACCTGTCCCACTCCCACCCTAACCTCCAAGTACTCTTCTCTGATGGGTTGGATAATTTGTTTCAGTGGTAACACACTCACAGGCTATATTTTACAGGGTTTATTATGAAAATAACAGCTTAAAATTCAAGATCAGATCAGGATCAGTGCAGAAATAGGAACAGGTAGGATAACGTTCTTTGATCAGGATAGCTTCTTGGCTGTCCTGAAGCAAAGGCCTCTGCAGCTTCTTGAGGACACGTTTTTCTCTGCTGCTTGTTCAGGCCTAGCGTCTGCCTGATTCAATCAAACATTACAAAGTTCTTGAGCTCCACCTGTGTCAAGAGGTCCCTTAGTCCCACCAGCAAGCCCCTGCCCAGAGGCACTCAGCTTTGTTGCTGGGTGGGAACGCCTGCTGTAGCTCCCTGGCTGCATAAGCCTTTTGGAAAGCCCACTGCACCACCCAGCTCTGATATTTTGGTTCTGCTGCTGTTTGTGCACTCCTGAACTCTGCTGTGCTTGCTGCCATAAATATTTTGCTGCTATCAAGCCATGTGTGGTGTTTTGGCGTGCTCTGGACACCTGGGTCTAGGAGATAATCAGTGCAGGGACCTTGGGACCCTGTTCCTGGCTCCTCTTTCTGGTGGAGAGTCCTTTCAGCTCTTGGTATTGACTCCCTTTGAACTTTCAAGGTGTCAAAATTGACCAGTCTCCTACACTAGTATTTCATGTACCTTATCTGCTTAGTCCCACACTGAAGAGTTTCAGGCAGCTTTTCCACAAATCCCTACTCAGTTATTTTGTGGGAGTTATCAGACCATCAACAAAAAAGCCATATGAAGTAATTTAGTGCACTGCACAGTGTATGAGTGTCTGCTGTCCCACCTCTTCTCTAACAGTGTCTACTCTTCTTTTTTTAAATCTTCTGCAGTCTGATGAAAGGTATTTTTGTGTGGCTTTAATTTGCATTTTATTACTATAAGTGCCCATCACTTGTCTGTCAATTTGTTTTTAATGTGATGCCTCGGATATTGTGATTCTGGAAGCACTGTCAACGGTATTTCAAATACCTCTGGGTTCACCCATGATGGGCAAATTTTCAGCAGTAAGACAATCTACGAAGAAGGAAATGGCGGCCCCATTCCGAACATTTAGCCACTGAAACCTTTGAATAGTAATGAAGCATTATCTGATAATAATACTGGAAAAAGAACCTCTCAAGTTGGAAGGAGTACAAAAGACAACTGGGGAAAAAGTCATTTTGCAAAGTTGATTCAACCTTAATGACATGGATAGGGAAAAAAAGTTAAAAGAAAATCTTGATATATAATTCATATGTGATACAATCCAGTGGTTTAATAATATTAAAGAGTGCAACTATCACCATTGTCAATTTTATAGCATTATCATATTTCTTAGATTTCTAGCTTCCCATTTTCCCCCAGCCTCCTCTGCCATAACCCAAGAAATGATGAATTCAATTGCTGTTTCTAGGGTTTTTTTAATCTTGATTTCATATGCAGAAAATATATAAAAACAAATCAATAATGGCCCCCCCAAAAAAGAAATCAATAATAAGTAAAAGTAACTGTTAATCTATGCACTGTCTCTTTACATTTACCTATTCTGGATTTTATATACATCAGCATAGAAAACAAAAGCAAAAAACCAACAACAACAAAACAGAAGCACCTCAACTCCAAAGAAAGCAGAATATTAAAAACTACAACAAATTGAAAATAGATTAAAAGCAGCACAAATGACAAGGTGTTAAATTTTAACCCAATTCCTCAGGATGAATCCCCTTTCCAATGTATTCTGTTTTATAGCGAGGTCGGAGGGTATGCACCAAAGGCTAAGCCCACCTGGGGACTCTACTTGAATTTTGGACTTTCAGTGTCATCGATAGCAAACTGAGTACCCAGGATTTAAGATCTATTGTGGAACAAAACTTTTGAGACCTTCTTTTGCTGATATGGCTTGATGCAAAAGGAGTCAGAAAAGTTGCAGACATCCATTATAAATTGATATAATTGATAGTTGTGTTAGTCCGGGTAAACAAGAGGAACAAATTTCATAGACACACATATGGATATAAGGGAATGGCTTATATACAAAAGGAATGGAACAATGAAAACATCCCAGCCCAGTCCAGTTCAAAGTCTTAAGTCCGATATTAGCCCAGATGCCCGTTACCAGTCTATAATGTCTCCTTCCAACTCATGAAATCACAGGCCACTGGGTGCAGAGTCCCGGTACTGGCAGGGGTCCCCTTATGGCTTCTCCAGCTTCAGAGGTCTGGTTCCAGCAAGACAAGGCTGTGTGGCTTTTGCTCCAGCTCCTGCAGCTCGGACTCTGCTATCTTGTCCGTGATTCATTGTATCTGAGATTAACTCCCAACAACTGGGGAGATAGCTTCTCATCTTCACAAGGGAAATATTGCGAGATTTCCCAGATGTATCAGGAGAAAGCCATGCCCACACAGAGCCCTCATTGCCTACTCAATGGCTATCTCCAGATTAACAGGCTAGACTCCACCCCTACATTTCAATCATAGCATTAACATAAGCACATGACTGCCACAGTAGTATATGGACTATGAATCTAGGAAAATTAGATGTCATAAAATGAAATGGAAATATGAAGATGAAAATTACGAGTAAGCTGAAACGGACAGGTCATTTGGAAGCTGATAATCATTTGGTTCTATGCTGAGGATGAGAGATTGAAGAAGAATGGTGTCACATTCATCTTTGAAAAGAATATTTTAAGATCCATCCTTAAATACAATGTATCAGTATTAGAGTGTCCATACACCTACAAGGAAAACCACCATTATGCACCCAACAATACCAGAGATGAAGAAATTGATGATTTTAACTTTTATATTTTAATATTTATCAAACATGTAATTGAGATACATTGATAATGACTAGTGATTGGAAAATGTTCCCTGGTAGCATAATGGACTCAGCATTGGGCAGCCCTAGTGGCATGGTGGGTTTTTAATCACAAGGTCAGCATTTTGAGACCTCCGGCTGCTCCATGAGCATAGGGGTAGGAGGGAGAAAGATGAGGCCTTCTGCTCCTGTAAAGTTGCCCCAGAAGCCCATAGGAACAGTTCTACTCTGTCTTATAGGATTACTGTGAGTCAAAATTGACTTGAAATGATTTTGGGTTTTGGTGCGTAGAATAGAATGTGGAAATTGGAAACAAAAAAGAACAATCCATAGGTGGGAAATCTCACCTTTGTGATAGAAATGATATTAGAGATTACATGATAGAATTTTGCAAGAATTAAAATAGCAAATACCTTTTTTCTTGTTCTTTTTTTAGATCACTTTACTGGGAACTCTTAAAACTCTGGTTACAATTCATACATCAGTTGTATCTGACATGTTCATACATATATTCCACCGCTCTTTTTTAGACATTTACTTTCCATTGAGCCCTTGGGATCAGCTCCTCTTGTTTTTGTTCCTCTCCCTCCTCCTTCCCACCCCCAGTCCTCATGGGCCCTTGATAGATTATAGATTGTTCATTATTTTCAAATCTCAACACTGACCTCTGTCTCCCTTCCCCTCTGGTTTCAGTTGTTGTTCCTCCTGGATGGGAGTTTGTGGTTATGTGTCATACACTGCCATTGGTAACAAATAGCTTTTTTCAAAAACGTACCGTGACTATACCAGGGAATCTTGCCAGGTGGAATACACAGGGTTCAAATCAAGTATATCTGCTTAAAGGGACAGTGGAGAAGCACAATATCAGAGCAAGGCCAGGGTTTGACTACAGAACAAACCATCAATTGCTCATGTGCAAGTTCAACAAGGCCCTCACTGCTGAAATATGACCTTGAGTATATTTAGAGACTTTATCAAGAAAAGATTTTGACATGTTGACCAAAGACGAGAAATTCGGGGATGACATCAAAGACATCATACACGAAGAAAACAAAAGGTAATTAAATAGAAAAAGAAAGGTTGAAATGAATGTTAAAAGAGACTTACAGTTGCTCTTGAAGGTAGAATAGCTAAACTGAAAGGAAGAAATGGACATGACTAGATCTGTGCACATCTATATTCATTGCAACATTATTCACATTAGCAAAAAGGTAGAAATAACCTAAATGAGGGGCTGAGCCCCTGTGGCGTAGTGGTTGTGCGCGGGACTGCGGCCTATTGGGATGGAGGTTCAATTCCAGCAGTGGGGCTGGGCCTCCTACTCCCACCACCAGAGAGCAGTGATGGCCCCCCCCCAAAAAAAAAAAAAACTAACTAAAAAATAACCTAAATGTTCATCAGTGGAAGAATAGATCACTAAATTTGGTATATTCACAGTGGAATACTGTGCAATGTTAGTCTGAATCTGCAGAACACTTTGTTGGATGGATGGATGGATGTGATGGTTAATATGCAGGGGACACCATCACAAAAGGATAAATATAGGACCAGTGTTTAAAAAGTGAAGAAAAGGTTTTCACACTAAGGGAAACAGTCTTTGTTGGTTACCATGGGAGAGCAGGAGAAGGGAGGGAGGGAAAGGGTCGGGTTCGAGGTGCACAAGTGTTACCTTAGGAAAGGTATACGATAAGAAAAGCAGTGTACGATAAGATGGAGGTTGGCAGAAAAGGATGGAGGTGGGGGAAGCGCTGAGGTTTCCAAGATTTAAAGGCAGCAGAGAAAGACAGAAAAATGCATTCCTTCAATAATAATGAGCTCTGAACAGATGCTTGGATAGACACTTAAAAAGGTTTTGGAGGTAGAGTGGGATTATCCCTATAAATACACGCGCACATACAGTACATGCATACTTACCGTACTTACACAGGAGATTTGTGTATGAGGATTTACTTTTGCTGCAAATATATCCATAAAAGTGGTGGGACAAAATTATGAAACAGACATAACTAAACATTTTGAGAGACGGACTCATTGGATCCAGGCAGAAAATCAGGACTGCAGTCTTTGGGGATACCTCGGTCAAATGGTATAATAAAGTTTACAAAGACTATTATGCGTTCTACTTTGGTGACTAGCAACTGGAGGCCTAAAAACTTGAGCCACCACTTAAGATCAATTACTGATTTCTACCCCTCCAAAGGAGAGAAGAATGTTAAAGCCAAATGTCATTTAGAAACAATTAGTCCAGTGGCCTCAGGCATCACACACACATTCTCCACAATCCAGAGAGCAGAAGAACTACTAGATGCTGGGTTACCACTATCAACTGCTCTGAAAAGGATCCTATTAGAAGGTCCTGCACAGAGTGTGAGAAAAAATGTGGATCAGAACTTAAAAGATAACTGGATTACTGGTTAGATAGGGATTGTTGGGACCACAAGACTACAGCCCTTACCCTTTGTGGCAGTCACCAATCTGTGAAGCTTTCAGCACTGGGAGTGTAGGGGTGGAGTTTAGCTTGTCAATCTGGAGATAGCAATTGAGGCTTGGTGTGGGCAAGGCTTTCTGCTGAGAGTTGTGGGAAGTCTCGCAGTATTTCCCAATTAGAGGAGAGAGAGAACTCAGTTCTTTGGAGATGCTCTATCTGACAAGATGACAGCATACTGATAAATCCTGGTTTCTGGAAACTGAGGAGCTGGAGGAGAAGCCACATGGGCTTAACCTGATTGAACCAAACCTCTGGTGTTCGAGAAGCCATGTGGAGATTCTTGCCAGTGCTGAGATGCTTGGGAGGCCATGGGGAGACCCCTACCAATGCTGAGATGCTTCTACTGCCAATGGATACTGCTGACAGACCCTGAGCCCTGAAAATGAGGAGCCATGGGGAGACCCCTGCTGGCGCTGGTATGCTTCTACCACGATTGGATACACTAGACTCTATATCCACTGACATATGATTGTCTGGTGTCATTGCATGTGCTTTGTGAGTCGGAAGGAGACTTTATAGACTGGTTTTGAACATACGGGCCTGGACCGACTGGATTGGGATGCTTTCTCAAAGTTCCATTCCTCTTGTATATAAACTTTCCCTTATATCCATATGAGTGTTTATGAATTTGTTTCTCTAGTCTACCTGGACTAGCACACCCTTTAAGTCTGGAACTGAACTTACCCTGTGTCACATCAGTTGACCATTAAGATCAGAAAGGCAACACTTACATAACAGCAAAGGGCAGAAGGCTTGGTATAAAGGAAGTAGACTTAGGAAATAGAGGAAATGTGATGACTGGTGATGCATTGAAGGAATTACGATGGATGAGTTTAAACATAAAGTAAGAATTGTTGAATGTAAACTTTACCTAATTGACAATAAAATGCTGTAAAAAAGAGGTGTAAAAGGATGGAATGGATTTTAAAGGGTGACTCTAGAACAGTGGTCCTCAACCTTCCCAGTGCTGTGACCCTTTAATATATGTGACCCCCAGCCACAAAATTATTTTCATCGCTACTTCATAACTGCAATTTTGCTACTGTTAAGAATCGGTCGGCTGAACTCCAGTGGCATAGTGGTTGTGCGCGGGACTGAGGCCCACTGGGTTGGAGGTTCAAATACAGCAGCTGGGCCACCTCCTCCCACCACCAGAAAGCATTGATGCTCCCCCACCAAAAAAAAAAAAAAGAATCAGTCAACCCCTGTGAAAGGGTCGTTCAACCCCTGAAGGGTCAAGACCCACAGCTTGAGAACTGCTCTAGACAATAAAGTATTATAATGGCATGTGCAAATACATGGAGTTAAAAATCCATAAGCGATATTCCATCTCTCAAGTCAAAGAGTAGAAGAAAAAGCCTTGAATTGCATTATTGAAGGATTCTGTGAGTAAAATACTGTGCATCAAAAGATGAAAGGAGGGGCTGAGCCCCGGTGGTTGAGTGCGGAACTGCAGCCCGTGGGCTTGGCGGTTCAAATCCAGCGGCGGCTCTCAGAAGCGGCACTGGGTAGCACCCATGACCACCAGAGGCAGTGATGCCCACAAAAAAAAAAAAAGATGAATATACGAAGTCATTGTGCTGCAAAGAAGTGGCAAACATTAAACCATTTTAGGAGGTGGCATTTGATCGAAGTTACGATATCAACGGAAAAAGTCCAAGCTGCACTGAAGGTATTGGTAAAAGACCAAAGGTCTGGAAATTCACAGAATACCACTTGAAATGTTTCAACACAGGAATGTAGCATGGAAATGCTTATTTGTCTATGCCAATAAATTTGGAAGATAGCTACCTGGCCAAACAGAAGAGGCTCGTGTGTGTTCATTCTTAAAAAAGCTAATTCAACAGAAGTCAGAAGTTAGCCAACATGGAGGCTAATTTTCTACTGAAATTATTAAAAACAACCCCAGCAGTACATTGACAGAGCACTACCAGATACTCGAGCCAGTTTCACAAGAGAACATGGAATAAGGGATATTATTTCTGATCCTTTATGGATCTTAACTGAAAGATGAGAATACCAAAAATATGTTTACTTGTGTTTTATTATGCAAAGGCATTTCACTATGTGGATCATAGTGAACAAACATAGTGAACAAACATAGTGATCATGTGGAACAAACAATGGATAACTTGAGAAGAATTGAAGTTTTTTGCTCATATAGACCTTAACATAGGCCAAGAGTCAGTCATGCAACAGAACAGTGAAATATTGTATGCTTTGAACATCAGGAAGAGTGTGTATTAGGGTTTTACCTTTCACCATACTCATTTTGTATGTTGGACAAAAGTCAGATAAACTGGGCTCAAGGAAGAAAAGTACAGCATTAGGATTGGAGGACGGCTTGTGAACAGTCAATAAGCAGATAACCTTGTTTGCTAAAAGGGAAGAGGACTTGAATCATTTACTGATAAAGATCAAAGACTGTGGGCTTCAATGTGTATTATACCCAACATAAAGATAACAAAAATTCTCACAATTGAACTATTAGCTATATTATGGTAAATGGAGTGGGGTGAGGAGGAATGAAGTTGGGAAGTGTTTCATTTTATGTGTATTTCAAATCAACGTCTATGGAAGTAGTAGTCAGAAAATCAGATACATAATGCATTGGGCAAACTCCCTGTTTAAGACATCATTAAAGTCTAAGAGCCAAAATGTCACTTTAAGACAGGTGTACCTGACTCAAGCTATGGCATTTTCATTAGTTTCATCTTCATGTGAAAGTTGGAAGACAAAATAAGGCTGATGCATTTGAATAATGGTGCTGGTGAAGAATATTGAATAAGCCATGAGCTGTCAGAAGAACAAATTTATCTGGGAAAAGTTACAGGCAGAATGCCCCTACTTGGGTTGGACACATTATCAGGAGGGACACGCCTCTGAATAAGGGCCCTATGCTTGGTCAAATCAAGGGTGGGCAAAGAAGAAGACCCTTAAAGAGACAGATTGGCACTACATCTGCAACAGCAAGCCCAGACATGAGAGCAGTTGTGATGATGGCACAGGACTTGGCAGTGTTCTAGTCTGTTGTGCACGGGGCCACTGTGTATAGTTGGAACCCACATGATGGCCCCTAGAAACAATGCTATGAGTGAGGTGGAACACTCATCTATTTAAAGAGTTTTCATTTCATGGTATATGTACTTTGAGTTTACATATGGGCTTTTGAGCCTTAATGACATGGCATGTAAGAATTAAAAGTTTACTTACAGTGAAAGATGTTTGCCTTTCAAGCACCAGAGCTGAATTGCAAAGTTAAGTAAACTTTTAACGAATTTAGTCTAATTTCCACCCTGGCTTTTCCATTTTGTGTTAACTGTGTATTAAAGGGAGGAAGGTCCTGATGTTTCTAGATGAAGCTTTTAAAAATTCTTATTTTATTTGACTTCGGTCTGGGAGGTAGAGGAACATAAGTTAGACTGGTCCCGCTGTTGGTGTTGGCCTGAGATCTAAAGTTATTAGAATCTGGTAGAAAAAGGTCTACTTAACATTTCTTTAGTATTAGCACAAGGAAAGAAGCATGAGGGCTGAGCCCTGGTGGCGTAGTGGTTGTGTGCGGGACTGTGGCCCACTGGGTTGGAGGTTCAAATCCAGCAGCAAGGCTGGGCCTCCTACTCCCACCACCAGAGAGCAGTGATGCCCTCCCCCTCCAAAAAAAAAAAAACATGAAACAGTTTGTCAAAATGGGTTACACAGCTGGGCTGCTATCCACAAGATCAGCAGTTTGATATCACCATCTGTTCTGTGGGTGAAAGATGAGACTTTTTGCTCCTATAAAGATTTATAGTCTCGCTGAGCCCTTGTGGTGCAGTGGTTGTGTGTGGGACTTCGGCCCTCAGGGTTGACGGTTCAAATCCAGCAGCAGCTCCCCAGGAGCAAGGGGCTGAGCTTCCTACTCCCATCAGGGCAGTGATGTGGAAAAGAAGGAGGAAAAAAAGAATTACAGTCTCAGACACCCACAGGGATAGTTTACCCTGAATTGGCTCACTGGTAGTGAGATTTTAAATAAACTGGTATAGTTGGGTCGGTGGACCCAAAGGGCTTGTTAGGAAGCTTTTTGTGTATCACGGATTTGATTTCTTTTTTTGTTTTTTTTTGGGGGGTGGGTGGGCATCACTGCCTCTGGTGGTTGTGGGAGCTATCCAGCACTGCTCCTAAGTGCCGCTGCTGGATTTGAACTGCCAAGCCCACAGGTCACAGTCCCGCACTCAGCCACTTACGCCACCAGGGCTCAGCCCACATGGAGTTGATTTCAAGCCTATCTGACAGAGTAGAACTGTTCCATCCTGTTTCCTCGGCTGTACATTTTATGAGAGTGGGTAGCTAGGTCTTTCTCCTGTGGAGCTGTTGGTGAGTTTGAGATGATGAATGTTCAGTAAGCAGGTGAACACTTGGTGTTGTCCTACTAGGAATCCTTATGAAGTGATAGGGCAGTGACTAGAAAGTCAGCCATGTGCTTGGGGTACAGTTGCAGTATTTTAAAATCTAGTTAAAATTGCACAATTCATCAGATATATTTAGAAATAACAAAAATTGCTACATTGTTATGATAGGACTGTATAACACAAACTCATAGACCAGGGAATTAGAATTTATCATTTAAATAGCCAGTCTTTTGGCTGGCTGTAACCTTGGATAAATCCCTTATTTATAATTGGAGCTGTGTGTCCATATTTATTTATTTACTAGGAATAAGGAATTGACATATAAGCTTAAAGTGATGTCTTTCTTGACATGGATTACATAAATGTAAATGGATACCAGAAGATACTTGACAATTACTTGTGGTCTTTTTGTAACAAATTTATGAAGGTAAATTGTCATCCCAGCACAAATTTGTAACAAATTTATAAAGGTAAATTGTCACTCTAGCACAAATTTCAAATTATTTTAGTCCAAATTAGCCATGGAGGTTAGGCATTTGAAGAGAAATGGTTTGAGAACTTCTGTAGACTAACGTATTAGTCTTAAAGTACTAGATGCAGGTGTTTTAAAGGATCAAGTCACTGTTTTTCAACAGTGAAGATAATGCTCCTTTATGTTTATTATTGGTCCCTAACAGTATTTTAAGGAGATTTCATATAATTTTGGAAAGGTCTATCAGATGGCATGACTGAAAAGCAATTTAAGGTTTTATACCTAATGTTTTCATCCCTTTGGAGAAATAATTTGTCCAACAAGTTTTATTCAATGTATTAGACCAGTTTTTGTTTACCTAAAATATGTATACTTTAAAATCCATTTAAAATATACATTCCCTTTGCCAATCTTAGGTGCTGGAGTGTGGGGTTTGTGAAGATGTCTTTTCTTTGCAAGGAGACAAAGTTCCTCGTCTTCTGCTTTGTGGCCACACGGTCTGTCATGACTGCCTCACCCGCCTCCCTCTTCACGGAAGGGCCATCCGTTGCCCATTTGATCGACAAGTGACAGATCTAGGTAGGAATATATCAATATGCATGTCAAAATGTTTGTGTAATTCAACCGTCTTCCCACTTGATATTTAAAATAATAACATTAAAGTATTTAAGAATGCCAGGGTTTCTATTAAGGACTGCCA
Source organism: Nesogale talazaci (assembly GCA_004026705.1). Taxonomy (NCBI): domain Eukaryota; kingdom Metazoa; phylum Chordata; class Mammalia; order Afrosoricida; family Tenrecidae; genus Nesogale; species Nesogale talazaci. The sequence goes on from PVJH01017136.1 coordinate 41,067, forward strand.
TCTTATAAATGTAAACTAACCTAATCGTAGTTAATAGTTTTTCGCCATCATCTGAGATGTTTATGTTCAATATTTGTTTAAGACACCTGAAAAAAAAACCAGGTTCATTATTCCAAGAATGTTCATTACAAAGTAAATAATTTTTTGACGCTGTAATGTAATAAAACAGTATTTGCTTGAATAAATAAATAAGCCAGTGATGAAAATAGAGGTAAGAACATGTTCTTTTGTTTGTTGGTTTATTGTTTCTTTGTGGGCATCACTGCCTCTGGTGGTCGTGGGCGCTACCCAGCTGCCGCTGGATTTGAACTGCCAAGCCTGCGGCCTGCAGTTCCGCACTCAACCACTTAGGCCACCAGGGCTCAGCCCAAGAACATGTTCTTATGTATTCCTTTGAGACACAAAAGTGTTTACAGTTTGTGATAATTATCCCTTATTTTCTGTTAAAATATGATGCTAAAGTTTGGTGAATCTTTTCAACTTTAATGTATCTTCTTAAACTTCCTTTCATATATTTCAAAATGAGTCATTACCTTGGGGTATTGCATTTGGACATAGCAACATATATCAACACTTGTCATCAACTTGATAGCAGTGATTTTCCCCCCCAATTTTGCATGTTAGCAATTTTATAGACATTTATGTAATATAAGTGATGCACATTTGCTCCTTGCTAGGTAAATTGTCTCTAAAACAGGTATTTTAAGGTCGCAATCTTTCTTTTTTCCCCCCAGGTCTTGTTTTGAGATTGCTTTAATGTAGTTAAGCTGTTGGTCAAATGGAGTAGTTCAAAATAATTTACCCAGCGAATATAGGCAACAAGGTAGCCAGATTTTAAGACTGGAAAACTTCAAAATGATAAGAACTACAGTTTGTTTGTTTGTTTTTTATTTTTTTAACATTTTATTTTTTATTTATTTTTTGGGGGGCATCACTACCCTCTGGTGGTCGTGGGAGCTACCCAGTATTGCTCCTGAGAGCTGCTACTGGATTTGAACCACCAAGCCCGCGGGCCGCAGTCCCACACTCAACCACTTACAACACCGGGGCTCAGCCCAAGAAATACAGTTTTAAAGGTGGTGGTGATTGATGTAAATAAATAGCATGCTCAATTTGTCTAACTTATATAGCATAGGAAGAGATTTATTAAGGATAATATTAATTTATATTAGCCAAGAAATAATGGGTTAGATGGTATTTCTATTTTTAGATTCTTTTATTTGCCTTTTCATTTTATAATATGTACTGTGTATTATGCAATTTTCTTTATGTATGACAATATTTATAAAAATGATCACTTTTGCAATGAAGGTTAGAGACTCTTTGCCTCCCCCACTCCTAGTGCCTTTTTGAAGGAGCCTCAATGGCATAATGGTTACAGTTGGGCTGTGAACTGTCACGTCAGCAGTTTAACCAGCTGCTCCACAGAAAAAAGAGGAGACTTTTATTCCTGTAGAAAAAAGATTTATAGTCTTGGGCACCAATGGGAGTTTGGAAACCCACAGAATGGACTTAATGAAATTGAAAGTTGATGGTCTTGTTGACAGGATATTACACCTTCTCTACATTTGCATCACAATATGGTTGCTGTTAGTCTTGATTTTTAGTTGAGCCAGGATTTATGACAGGGCAGAGTTAGTCATATCCTATATTGAAATTAGTTTTGATTGTTGTCATTTCATTATCAATTTAGAACAAGCAAGCAAACCTGCCTTGGCAATAGATGGTAATTAACATAGCTTATAATTTGAGTCTTGCTGTGATTTCATTTTGTGGAATATACGTTAGGACCCTTTGTAGACTTTGATTATCCCTTTTAAAAAAATTCTGTTTTGGAGCTGAGCCCCGGTGGCGTAGTGGTTGGGCATGGGACTGCGGCCCACTGGGATGGAGGTTCAATTCCAGCTCACAGGAGCAAAGGCTGGGCCTCCTACTCCCACCACCAGAGGGCAGTGATGCCTAAATTAAAAAAAATTCAGTTTTTGGCTGAGCCATGGTGGCCTAGTAGTTGTGTGCGAGACTGCGGCCCACAGGGTTGACAGTTCAAGTCTAGCAGCAGCTCTCCAGGAGCAAGACAGGGCTTCCCACTCCACCAGGGCAGTGAGGCCTCAAAAAAAAAAAATTCTGTTTTTAACTTGTACTATCAAAGTGGGTAACCCACCTAAAAAAAGGAGAAAATGCTCTGCTGTGTGGAGCTTTTATAGTACACATTTTTCCTGCTGGGAGAGCATCCAGCAACTCCCTCTGGAATGTTGTCTCTGGTCACAGTGGATTTTTTTGTTACGTGCTATCTTGCTCCTGCCTCATTTTGTTTGGGGATGTCTGAGTTAGAGAACAGGGTGTGGCTGTGAATTTGTCTCCTGCTCGGGAAAAGTGACGCAGAAACTGTTGTGATGTTGAACACCGCTTACAAGGACAGCCCTATCAGAAAAACTCAAGTGTGCTAGTGTTTATAACGTTTCACAAAAGGTGAAATGTTGATTGAGGACCAACGTTTTGGATGTCTGTTTGGGGCATTCTGTCAACTTCCCGATCAGATGAAAATGTCAACAACATTTATGCCCTTGAACTTGAAGACCAATGATGTATCATTGAAGAGATATGGGGAAATTATCTGGACTATCTTGGAACTTGGTTCAATGAATTTTAATGAAAAATTTGGGAATGAGAAGGATTGCTGGGAAATTTCTGCCTCTGGTTCTGAATGACCTGGAAAAAGAGCACCAACTGGAAACATGCTATGCTTTGAAAGAACAGCTCGAAAGCAACCCAGACTTTTTTTTATTTCAAGGTCATTACTGATTGATGACAAGGCATGGTTCTTAGAACCCCGGAAGCAAATATCATTGAAGCCAATGGAAGACTCCATCATCACCTCACCCTTCCCCCCCAAAGAAACTTGTCAAGTGAAATTAAAGATCAAGGCAATGTTCATTTGGTTTTTTGATATGAGGAGCATAGTGCATACAGAGTTCAGTCTCCCAGGTGAGACTGTTAATCAAGTTTTCTCTTTAGAGGTTCTGAAAAGATTGTGGTAAAAGTGTGCAAGCAAAAAGACCTCATTTGTGGCAGATACAGAACTGGTTTTGACACCACGACAATGCACCTGCTCACGCAGCCATCTCAGTTGACAATTTTTGTCAAAAACAGCATGCCTCTCTTGCCCTGGCCTGGCTCCATGTAACTTCTTTTTGTTTCCATGAATGAAGAGGGACATGAAATGACAGCAATTTGAGGCCACAGAAGAGGTGAAGAAGAAAAAATGAGGGAGGTGCTGTCAGCTATCCAAACAGATGCATTTGAAACTGTTTCCAAGAATGAAATCACAGATTTGACAAATACGTGATGGAGAGTACGTTGAAGGTGATAGGTTGCTTTGTTTAAAAAAATTAAATACAAAAAAATAAAAATAAATTTAAAAAATTAAAGTACATAGCTTTGAAAAATAAAATTCTGGGTTTTATTTTAAGTTCCCCTATAAGAAATGGCTTCTGGGGGCTGAGCCCCGGTGGCGTAGTGGTTGTGTGCAGGACTGCGGCCCACTGGGACAGAGGTTCAATTCCAGCAGTGGGGCTGGGCCTCCTACTCCCACCACCAGAGAGCAGTGATGCCCCAAAAAAAAAAGAAATGGCTTCTGGGCTGAGCCCCGGTGGCATAGTGGTTGTGCGCGGGACTGTGGCCCACTGGGACGGAGGTTCAATTCCAGCAGTGGGGCTGGGCCTCCTACTCCCACCACTGGAGAGCAGTGACGCCACCCTCCTCCCCCCCCCAAAAAAAAAAAAAAAAAGAAGAAGAAGAAATGGCTTCTGGGTGTTGAAAAGAGGAGCCAGAAGAAGGGAATCCCTGTAGCTAGTGGCCTTATCAAACCATATGTCCATTTAGTGAACACGTGTCGGGGCAGCTGTGTGTGAGGTAGAACTTGTTTCTGCTCACTATCTAACCGACAAAAGGATCTTCCTTTCTGAGTACAGGAAAGGAATGTATATGTATATGTGCACATACGTGGACTTGTGTGCTGAGATTGGGGAGGAGACGCACTGGCCATGGAGACTGTTGTCTTTCTTTGGTGTGAGGCTCTGTAGATTTATGTGAGAAGTTTAATAATCTATTGCTACATGTTACAGAAGGGCTGGGAAAACTATCTTCAGCTGTTATAAGTCCAGTTTTCTTACAAGTGGAGTACTGTGGGTTGAAATGTGTCTTTAGTACCATGGTTTTCACAAATGGGTCATAATGTACTTGGTCATGAAATCAGCTGAATTGGTAAGGAACATCAGATTAAAAAATAGAATAAAAAATCGTGCATAACACACTACTGGTAAATATTTTTTTTAAAATATATCAGGTGAAATGTTCAGTTGTATACATAATATGTTTTCTTGGTTGTAAAATGCATTTCTTGTAGTCTTCTGGAAAAAGAATATATTTAGAAGCACATTTTTAGTATAAAGAACAAAGAGTCTGACAAAATAGTTTAAAAATTTGATAGAAAAAGATGTTTTCATTTTAAAGAAATTTCTGCTTGAAATGGTGAGGGATACTTTTGGGGGGAAAGAGAATATTACAAATCAAATTGCTCTCATCAATGAAATAGGGAAGATTTTATTTTAAAAGTTTAGACATTATTAATGATTGGTATCACTTAAAAATTAGTAGTAGTAAAGGATATGGAATAAAATATTTAAGATTCTGTCATGTTAAATTTAGTTTGGTTTGTGTTTTAAACCCTAGGAGATTCAGGAGTCTGGGGATTGAAAAAAAATTTTGCTTTATTGGAGCTTTTAGAGCGGCTGCAGAATGGACATATTGGTCAGTATGGAGCAGCTGAAGAAGCCATTGGGATATCTGGAGAGGTATTGATTGAACTTTGTGAAATATTTATAAACAGGTTTTTTTCTTTGTCATTATATTGTTTGTAAATATTTGTCATTATAAACACATTATAGCGATGGTAATCTGCTATGTATATTTTCATACACATAACTTTTCATAACATTCAAGTTACATTATATGACATATCTTGAGGCTGAAATACCTCAAGAGAATAAAAGTAAAATCAAACAAATTCATTGAAAATACTATGCCAAACTACGTTTTGTGTGTAACATTGTCTCTTCTTGGGAGAAGTAAGGCTATAGTGTTCCTTTAAGGCAAGGGTGGCAAGACTTTTACATGCTTTGAAGACTTGCTTCTTTCATCCCTATACATAATCATGTCTATTTAAAGCAGCACATGCATCGTAAAGCCTTAAGACTTCTAACCTCCTTATGGTCATTAGGAACTAAAAAGTGAACATAATGTGCACATCAAGAGAGGCTTTGGTAAATGATATCTTTGCCCTGACTCTTTGTGAAAACAGTTTTAGCTTTGGCCTCAAATTTATAGTGTGTGTGTGTGTGTGTTTGTGTGTGTGTGTGTGTGTGTGTGTGTGTAAAATCAGTGCTTAAAAATCAGTTCTTTCTTAGGACCTATATATTTAGTTACTACTATATCTGTCTGTATTAAGACGTCTCAGTAAAAGTGGGTTTTACATTTTAAAATATATCTTGCTATAATTGTTTGTATTTACTTTTTCAACTTTAATCTTTTGTTTGTCAGAGCATCATTCGTTGTGATGAAGATGAAGCTCATGTTGCGTCTGTGTATTGCACTGTATGTGCAACTCACTTATGCTCAGAGTGTTCCCAAGTGACTCACTCTACAAAGACCCTCGCAAAGCACAAGCGTGTTCCTCTCGCTGATAAGCCTCATGAGAAAACCATGTGCTCTCAGCACCAGGTGCACGCCATTGAGTTTGTTTGCTTGGAAGAAGGTTGTCAAGCCAGCCCACTTATGTGCTGTGTCTGCAAAGAATATGGAAAGCACCAAGGTCACAAGGTAAGATTATAATTAAATGACTGTTTACTGCCAACTGTTTGTTTTCACTGGCCTCAGTATAGTGTTGAAAATAGACCTTAGAAGAAAGAGTTACATGGTGAACAAAGTCGGATGGGTAGCTTGAAAAGAAAGGAAAAATTTTGTTTCCGAAAGTCACAAGAAAAATTTCAGAGAGCCCTTTATGATTCCTTCTTTACTGACAATAATATTCTAACAGGAAGCAAGTCTTTGCATGCAAGTTTCAATAACGTCATACCATAGTGTTTTGAGAACATTGGTATCTGCTGCTGAACTTTCACTTACAGAATTTTAGAATCTTACTTTGGTTTCTTTTGTAGTTATAAATGGACTTCCAAATTTTAAATTATTTATTTTCTTATACAAGATTCTTGGGAAATTAGTATTTTTCCTATCCCATTTCCCTCCTTCCCTAAATATAGTATAAAAGCTACTAGTGTCCTTAAGCAACTCTTTCAATATCCTTGGTCAATCTTGTAAGTCTTCTGTAATTGTGTTGTGTTTTGTAGCATTCAGTATTGGAACCAGAAGCTAATCAGATCCGAGCTTCAATTTTAGATATGGCTCACTGCATACGGACCTTTACTGAAGAAATTTCAGATTATTCAAGAAAATTAGTTGGAATTGTTCAGCATATTGAAGGAGGAGAGCAAATAGTGGAAGATGGAATTGGAATGGCCCACACAGAACATGTATGGATTTCTTAAAATTTATTTCTTTTCCTTCTTACCCTTTGACATTCACTATTTTTATTGAGTAGTAACTATATGTCATCACTGCATTAGTCATTGAAAGCCAGGTTTTTAAACACATGTCTGATTTCTTGGAACTTAGAGCTAATAGTGAAAGAGAGGCAGTTTAAAGTATTGTAACTTTATTTTGTGGGCAAGATAGATAAGGGGGAAAACAATTTAGGTGGATTAAGACATACTTCCTAAAGAAATGATGTCTAAACTTGGATTTTAGAAGGATTTTTACTGTGGTGAATATATATACACACACACACATTTACTCTTTTTAGCTAAGTAATATTTCATTTTATTTGTGAATATTGCGTTTGTGCATTATTCTGTTGGTTACCATTTAGACCATTTTCACTTTTTACTATTGTGAAGAATGCCGCAAAAAGCATAGGTGTGTACGTATGTACCTGTGCTCCTGCTTTTGGTTGTTTTCATATATTCTAAAAGTGGAATTACTGTATTATAATTTTAAATGTAACCTTCTGTGGAACCACTGAAGTATTTTTTTTTTGGGGGGGGGGGCATCACTGCTCTCCGGTGGCAGAAGTAGGAGGCCCAGCTCCACTGCTGGAATTGAACCTCCGTCCCAGTGGGCTGCAGTCCCGCGCACAACCACTACGCCACCGGGCTCCGCCCTGAAGTATTTTTTTTAATGAATCATTTTATTGGGGGCTCATACCACTCCCATCATAATCCATACAATCACCAGTTGTATGCAGGCCACATTTACACACTTATTGCCATCATCATTCTCAAAACATCCTCCCTCCATCCAGGTCCCCAGTATCAGCTCCCTATATTTCCCTTCCTCCCTCCTCCCTCTTGAGCCCTTAGTAATTTGCAAATTGTTATTATTTTCTTTTTCTTTTTTTTTATTATTATTTTTGTGTGTGTGTGTGTGGGCATCACTGCCTCTGGTGGTCGTGGGTGCTA
>PVJH01017137.1:0-48675 GCA_004026705.1 Nesogale talazaci
ACGGCAGAGCAACAGTCACCAACTGCCACCAACTGCCACCAACTGTCACCAACTGTCAGCCAGATGACAGAGTCCAACAGTCCCCAGCTCAAGAGATGTATATCTCAGGAGCGTGGCGAAGCAGGGCTTGAAGGATCCTCAACTCACAGTAACACAGTCCACGGTTAGGTGTCCCACGGGCAGTGTTGCTTGGAGGTCGCGGCACAGGAAGAACAAGGCAGCTCTCTGGTCCGAAGATCCGGAAGCAAGCGAGAGAGGGGGCGGAACCTGCGAAGCCCCTCCCACATCCGCCCCTCAACTCATCCTGCGCGCTCATTGGCTGTGCCGTCACAACAGATCCACCAATCTTCTGTGGCCATGTTGGCATAACAAACCTACCCATCACATTGACATGAGTGCATGACTGCCACACTTCCCCAAACTCAAGCCAAGCTCTCTGGCCTCGAGTCAAGGTCGACTCCTACTGAGAGTCTGGGTTTCTGAGGCTGGACCTCTCTATGGGAGCAGAAAACCCCATCTTCCTCCTGAGGAGCTACTGGTGGGATTTGAACTGCTGGCCTTTTGGATTGCCGCCCAACATGTAACCACTGCGCCATCAGGGCTCTATGTCTTGGTGACAAGCAGTGGGTAAGTAGCATAGTGGGGACCTGCTCTCAGATTGTCCTGCCAGGCCAAGCTTGTCAACCCTGCTGTACCTGAAGATGGCCGGCAAACTGGCCCAAAGTACCCCTTGCACTGGTGCTCCCCCGAAGCTTTCCAGGTGAGGGAAAGCTCTCTGGGGACTGAGGATCACTGCCTTACAGTGTCGTCTGCTTCCCTTACCCCGGAGAGCCATCATTCCTGCAGACCCCATAGTGCTTGGCATATGGAAAGGATTCCCTTTAAGCATCCGGCTAGCGTTTTGCTTGAGGAGCGTTGACTCTGAGGGGTTAAGACAGAAGGCCCTGGCTCTGCTCTGGGAACTCACTTTGCAGCTGGGACAAATGACTAGACTCTTCGAGGTGCATTCTCTCTGCCGATCCATGGGAGGGGTGAGAAGGCATGCAGCATTCGGGAGATATGCACATGCTTAGCCACTTGTGCAGGGCCTGACATCTGGGGGGACTCACTGCCTGTGGCTCCCCCTCGCTGTGTCTCTTCTGTTTGCCTTTTCTCCCGAGGAGAGCCCAGAGCGTGCCTTTGCTGTGGTCCACTTTCAGAGCATCTCTAAGGCAGGTTTAGAGGAACCCTCCCCGGCCCTGGAAACCAACCTGAGAGATGCCACCTACGGGCCCCTAAAGCAGCCCTCTTAGGTCCACTGGTGTTTAGCAGTGAAGTTGTGAAGCTGTTAGATATCTTGAGAATTAGAAAAGTACCTCGGTCCTTGGTTCTGTGCAAAAAGAGAACTTAAGCCAAAACCTGGTCTGTGATTCAAGCAAGTTTTATGAAAATTAAAGAAGTTTTAGGTTTACATCGGCAACCAGGAAATGCCTCATCAAAGTCTACAAGGCGGGAAACTGCTTGAGGGAGGGATGCGGTCGGCTCTTTACTGCATCCTGATGTCCTGCATAGTAGGGCAGCCACTCGGAAAGAAGCTTTTTCCAAGCTACCCACTTAGCAGTTTCCAATCCTCCGGCGGGGAGGTGTGGTTTACGACCCTGGTTGACTCCGTTGCCTGAATTGCATTCACCTGGCCCAGGTGAACCAATCCAATTGTAGCATTGCTGGCTGGAAACCTGGATCTCCAAGCATGCACAGTGTGCTGTTATCTTTGTGCTTCAATGGATGCCCTTTCCCTGCTCTAGAGAACTACCTATCAAAGCCAATCAGGACTAGATGCTGGAGAAAAAGTCAGACCTCCTGTATGGCGCCTTCCAAGGACACACAGAGTAGAACAAGGGTGGCGGTAACCTGAGGGGGATGCTTCAGCGTCATCCGGAAGATGCCAATGCCTGGTGACTATAGCCAGGTGCTGGCGTGAAAGCCCTGGAAGGGGATCTGGGAGATGCTGTCTAATTCCATTCCCTTTCCTTACCTTCCCAGAAGCTGAGTGAGCCCCTGCCCAGCATAGTCCAAAGAGGAGAGGATTCCCGTCCTGAAAGACAGGGAGGAGAGGGGTTCAAGGTCAACTTCCAGGACCCCCGATAGCCTTTTGTGGGAGCTGAGGGGGACCCGGAGTAGGACCCAGGGACCCAGGCTGCTCTGGCTGGGTCCTTGCTTTTCCACTGCTTTCCTGGACTCTATTCATGAGGCAGAGAGAGCAAAGCCACATTTGAGAGGAGCGTCTCTTTACAGGACAAGATTTATAAGGCCTGTCCTGAGAGTCCGAGTGTGGCCTCAGCTCCAGCGCAGCATTCCTGGATCATTCCAGAGCTGCCTTGCCTAACAAATGACATCCAGCTTGAATTAGTTCGCTGAAAGTTGCTGACAGCAGGAGCCAGTCTTCTGCCCTATACCCTTGTCCCTCCTCCCCTAATATGCTAAGGAGCCAGGAGCTGAGCCCAGGGAGAGCAGAGGAAGTCAGAGGAGATTTAATTCAATGCGAAGAATGAGCCCTCCCCTCACACTGGCTCCTCGTGCATCAGGATGACTCAGAAAAGAGGCCTTTGAAGACACAGTTCCCCCTTGGACCACTGGCTTTCTGGCTTTTCTCTGCAAAGCCGAGAGGCAGCTCCTGTGAGATTGCTGGCACATTCCTGGGCAAAGTGTCTGGCAGCCAGAAGAAGAAGAATACAGTGACGGCACATCTCTGTGTGTGCATGTGTTGTTCTCAACCACCACCATTATGCCCATTTGTTGTTCTCAACCACCACCATTATGCCCTTTTGGAGAAGGGATTGGGGGTAGAGAGATCGACAGATGATGCTGGAGCTGGAACTTGAAGCCTGTGACTGAGTCCAAGCCCACCCTTTTTCTAGTTGCCCGGGGCACTTTCCCACAGGTTTGGCCACGACTGTGTTTTCCTCCATTGAAATTTCCAGACTCACACTGGCTCCAAGGACCCATGGAGCTAACCAGCTCTTCTCTGAGTGTGATTCTGAGGAGCTTCCTTTGAGCTGTTTGGATAGCCAGAACCAAAGGCTCTTTCGAGTCACTGAGTAATGGGGGTTGGTAGTCAGGGTACCTGGTTTCCCTTTGGAAGAATAGGACCCATCATCCCAGAGGGCCTGGAACCAATGGTCATTCAGAATCCAAACAGATGTAGGGTCTCTGGAGAAGAAGCATACCTCTTCACTCTGGTGCCTCTTCAGTAACCCAAACCCATCGCCATCGTATCTTTTCTGATTCACAGACAACTTGTTCGTTCCATTGTCCCTGCCTCTACTCGGCTTTCCCGTAGTCCTTCAGTTCAGAATTCTGAATGGGTATTGTTTGCGCAGACCTGTTGAATCAGACCATTCACTGATGAGCTCATCCCCAAGGAAGGACTTGCCCATGTTCTGTGAGCATGGTCCGCACTCTGACAGCTGGTCTGACTTCTCTATTTATGATGCCCTTTCCCTCAAAAATCCTGTGAAGTGAGAGTAACAGGTGAAGAATGGGGGTAGGGGGGGACAGAGGATTCTTCTTGCCTCCAAGATATTTCTTAAAAGTCTTAGTAGCGTGCCTTGCCTGGACCTGACAGCCCCTGTGCTCTTGGATCATCCCCCTCTTCACTCTCCTGGACTGCTGCCGCTCATCCATGCCACAGGGTCTTAGCAGCAGAAGCTTGGAATGGCCCTGGAGTATTTTGTATCTGCAGAAGAGACCAGCTTATATACTTCTCTGTTTCCATGGCTAATTTTTACATGTTTAAAAAAATCAAACAACAATGGGTAGCCACAACAAAAACTCACTGCCACTGAGTAGATTCCAACTCCCAGGAACTTTCTAGGACAGAGGAGACCTGTGCCTGTGGGTTTCTGGGACTGGAACTCTTGACGGGTGTAAAAGGCCTTGTACTTCTCCCAGGGACCGGCGAGTGGTTTTGAAATACTGACCATGTGTTTAGCAGTCTGATCACGTAACCACTATGCCACCAGGGATCCTATCATGGGCACCAAAGTCCCACAAATTGGGTGGCTTAAATAACAAATGTGTCCCATCTCACAGCTCTGGAAACCAAAAGTTCAAAGCAGGATATCAGCTGTGTTGGTTTCATCTGAGAGTTGACCTTGAATCCCTCTCCTCCCCCGCCTTCCATCACAGGAATCCTCTCCTCTTTCTACTACGCTGGGCAGCTGCTCACTCAGCTTCTGGGAAGCGAAGGGAACTGGACAGGGACACATCTCCTGGATCTCTTTCCAGGGCTTTAATGCCAACACCTGGCTGAGAAACCAGCCTGGGTCTCTCTCCCAGCCTCTGGTAGCTCCAGGTCTTCCCCCTTCACATGACTGCCTTCCCTCAGTCTCTGTGTCTGACAACCCTGGTTCAGAAGGACAGTAGTGGTATATCTCCGATGGTAATTAGAAGTTCAACACGTTAATCATTTCAAATGAGACTTTCTACTCCTGTAAAGACTTCTAGGCTTAGAATCCGACTTAGTTAGTTGTATTCTGTCCTACAGGGTTACTGTGAGTTGAAATCAATGACAGTGTGTTTGGTTTGAGTGGGAGTTCTATAGGATTAGAACCCACCCAACTCTAGTTGACTTCATGGCAACCTAACTGAAAGCATCTTCAAAGACCCTCTTTCCAAACAGTATTACCTTCGCAGGGACTGGGCTAGGACTTCAACACACCTTCTCAGAAGACACAGTTCACTTCATAAGAGGAATCCAGATGGGTCCATAAATCATGGCACAGCTAGCTAGAACACAGGGTCAGTGCTCCAGTCACGTGTGCACAGTGGTGTCATGCCATTCCTTTCCTCCCACCCTGAACTGGTGAGATAAATGGGGAGTACAAGGCTTCTTCCAAGAACTAGGATCAAAGGGGTTCAGGGATGGTGAGGAACAGGGATGAGGATTCCAACCATATCCACCCACAAAGCTGTGCATCCATCCACCTCCCACCCACCCCCCACTCACCTACTCTCCATTCCATCTGTTTATCCAATACTTAGCACATTCAGACTGCTGGCCATCATAGTAGGTCCTAACAGTCATACACAAATAAGATAGGATCTCTCTGGCCACGGAGCGGGAAATTTTATAGGGGAAATAAAACCTGTATTTATATCCCTCGATGGCTCAGAATATTGCTCGTGTTCTCTTGGCAAACTCTCTGATTTGGGCAGTGCCAGCCTACTTTCATCCTCACACCTTAAAATTAGTTTAACATCAAACCAGCTGATTTCTGTGTGATGGCTTAGAGCGCCCTGTATGTGGCTATGTTGGAGGCACAGTGCTCTCTGGCATCCCAGTGACCACTGACCCCTTCCCCTCTCTGAAGCGCACTTTCCTCATCGACAACTGAGAGGTTTGGACTCAGACCACGCTTCTTCTGTGCTTGTATACCTAGCACCTGGTGCATCCTAGAACATGATGAGACTCAGTAAGTCCACCCATATGGGGAAATAGATGAACGATTACCTTAAAAATCACATCTTGATAGCTAGGTAGACAGACAGAAGGTAATGCATCTTCAGTGCCCCAGATATAAAAGACCAAACTCACTGTCATCAAATAGATGCTGACTCAAGGCAACCGTCCAGGATAGAGTGGAACTGCCCCTGTGGCTTTGCCAGACTGTAACGCTTTACAGGAATAGGAAGCTTTGTCTTTCTCCTGGGGAGCAACTTGTGGCTTCACACTGCTAACCTTGTCGTTCGTGGCCCAACATGTATCCACTGCACCATATGCACAGGATGCAGACTCACCCTAGACGTCCATGAATATTAACAGTTGCCTCAAAAGACGAAACTAGTTTACGCCTCCCTTGCCTGGTAGCACCAGCACATTTAATTTCCAACATGACATCACCATGGACATACCTCCCAGGAGCATCCTCTGCCATCGCACCTCTTTCATGCGACTGAGGAGCACGTCCACCCCTTCTCTGATTTAGGGTAGATGGATTCCGGGGTTAAAGTAATTGGCTTGAATGTAACTGCTCCATTGAAGGGAGGGAATCTGGCCTCAATGTTGTGAAGTAGCATTTGTAGACACTGCTCAGAGATCTCAAGAAGAATGAAGGTCTGGGGAGGGAAAGGATGTCATAAAGGGAGAATCAGTCCCAGGGATAAGTTTCAAGTTCAGGTCCCAACTCTTTCACTACCAACTGTGGGAAGACCTTGGGCAAGGCATACCAGTTCTCTGGGTGTCCCATGTTCATCACATGTCCCATGAAGAGTTTGGACTATGTGTTCTCCAGGTCACTGCCAGCTGGCAGATTCTGTGCTTCTTCATCTTTTGTGATGATTAGAAAAGCCCAACACTCTGCGACTCTTATCTTAAAAGTAGCACCAGGCGCTAAATAATGGGGGCAGCTGGAGCCTGAAAAGAAGCTACAGATGACCTCAGAAAATGCAGCACACCATTCCTCTCCTCCTTAACCTGACTCCTTCTGTCGCAGCCCATCATCTTTACGGAGGGCCAGGTCACTATGTCAGGATTTGAGTTCTTCAGGAAGCTCTGGTGACATAGTGTTTAGGAGGTGGGCTGCTAACCCCAAGGTCAGCAGTTTGAAACCACCAGCCACTCCTCTGAAGAAAAACATGGTTTTCGACTCGATTAACAAGTTACAGGCTCAGAAATCCACAGGCGTAGTTCTATCCTTGAGTTGATGGCAGTGAATTGGATTTGTATATTGTGGGGAGTCCTGATGCTGTTGGATGAGGGCCCTGTGGTTGGTCCCAGGAGTGCCTAGTAACTACAGCCAGGTCTCTGTGACTGGGACAGGACAGCAAACTCCAAGCAGACATTAGAGCCACTGATGCTCCAGGAAAATCAGACCTTTTGATTAGGGAGAGAGCCGGGAGGTTACTCAGCCAAGAAGGGCCAGTGGGGCTTGAACTGTGCCCCCCAAAGATGTATTTGGATCATAAGCCTGTGGGTGGGATTCTGTTTGGAATAGGGTTTTGTTGTTGGTTTGGTTCCTTATCAATGTTGGGTGTGTCCTAAATGTAATCCCTTCTGAGGTTTATAAAAAGCAGCCTAAGCATGCACTAAGCAGAGGAAGATCATAGCAATATTCAGCTATGATGTTGAACAGGCTTCAACAGAGCTTCCAGACTACAAGAGGCTGGGAAGAGAGGACTAATGAAAGTGCCTAAAGACAAGTCAGTGAAAAGGTCCGCAGGTCACACAAGCTCAATTTCATGAAAAATGGGACCTCTGAGAGTTACAGATCAAGTAGATGACAACAACAACAGAGGAAGATAGACCCTACCTCAAGGCAGGAGAAACACATGGGTCTACAACCCTGAGAATTTCAAGGATCGGAGACTACTACAAGCTGAATTAGACAGGGAGGGATCTCCCCCCAAAGTCATGACTTTATTCAGACTTCTAGCCTCCTGAACTGTGAGAAAATACATTTCTGTTCTTGAATGTCACCCACTTGTGATACGTGTCCACACATCTGACACCCATCCTTTAGCCAACTTTGCCATAATATCATCTCAACAATGCATGAATCTTTTACACAACACATTGTGGATTACCCAAAGAGTACAACTGCATTTTCCCTGCTTCCACTGATGAAAATTGGCGTATGTTGTGCTGTCTTGAGCTTTTGCTTTGTTTTATTTTCAGTTTTGGCTCTTTCTACACTCAGCAGAGCAAGACCACACAATCCACTTTGACCCGTGAAGGTTCTCAAATATGAAAGTATTAGTTTTAGTTTGCTGACTGACCTACCACAGCTGGGGATGGAAACCACAATGGTCAACAGAAACTGTTCCGTGGCAACCCCTTCAAGTGGTACCCAGGACACAGGCTACCCCTGCCATCTCTTGGTACATCCTTGAATATCGTTAGTTGTCCAAACAGTGAGGCTTCTGGTCTGGGCTTTGCTTTGTGATGATTTCTTTGTCTGGTTTAGTATATAGAAAAGGAGAACCTTGACTTGTGGCCCCTGCTACCTCAGGACAAAAAGAAGACCAAGAACTGGGTATCATGGCCAGAGGAGAGCAAGGGACAGCTCTGCGGAGGTGTAGTACCCTGTGGGGGAGACGGGACACCCAGTCAGACTTTCTCATTGCAGTGTCATCGTTTCTGAATGTCAAGTCAAAACAAACAAATAATAATAATCTCCACGTTCCCCACATACTTCGGTGAGGGACAGCTACTTAGCATCTTAGATTTGGGGCTCCCAGCCAAGACAAGGGGAGTCCTGGGGCTGAAGTGGTGGTGTGTTGGGCTGCTAACTATAAGTATGATTATTCCACCAGCCTCCCCATGGTATAAAGCTGAGGTTTTCTACTCTCATAAGGAGTGACAGTCTTGGAAACCCAGAGGGGCAGTTCTGCCCTGTCCTAGAGGGTCACTATGGATCAGAATAGACTTCTTGGCAGTGAGTCAAGGGACGGAATGATGACAGTTATGGTCCTGAACAGCACTGGGGCGGGGGTGAGGGGCTTCAGATCTTGGGGTCTAGACTGTTTTCTCCACTTGCTGCCTATAAGCAGATAAACAGAAAAAGTCCTGTCTATGGTTGGGAAACTCAGGATACCAAGGAGCAGGGTATTTTCTTCACATCACTGGCTCCTTTTATGAATCAAAATCAGTAATGCATGTGGGCAACTGTCTGATGCTAAGGTGATGGCTAAGGTTTTGGTTCTCCCTTGCTTTGGAAGATCTGATGCTAAGGTGATGGCTAAGGTTTTGGTTCTCCCTTGCTTTGGAAGACCTCTGCGGGGCTCTTGAGTTGGGCCACACAGAAGAAGGTAAGAGCCTGTCCCTAAGAAGCAGGGACCATTATTGAGGGGAGTGAAAGGCAGAGATTCCCCTGCCCATTGTGTGGACATCTTCCCTTTGTTCTTAAGGAGACCATCTCCTCTCGATACTGGCCTTGGTCATGACCTGCCTTCAATTTAGCCACTGGTCTGGTAACTGCAAGGCTGGTGCTTCAAACGCACTGCCAGCTTTGCAAAAGAAAGAAGAGGCTGACTACACACACACACACACACACACACACAATGTAGTCTCTGAAACCTTGCTTGGTGGGGTTCATACAAGTCAGAATGGATTCCCTGGCAATGGGCTTGGTTGGTTTTCTGGGATCAAGTTTAAAGGGAGGTGCAGAGCATTGCCTGGTTCCCAAGTCCAATCCAGGCACCCAGCTCTCACCCTGGGGTTCAGAGAGCAGGCTGCCTCTCAGGCACCATGTCTGAGGATGTGGGGCTGACACAGCTGTGCTGTGAGGGCATTTCCCAGTGGTGGTTGGTTAGTTCGTGGGAAAACTTTGCCCCGGGGCAGAAACTTCTGGGGGGAAAAAAAACATCATGTGAACCTTTTGCCCACAGAAACCCAAGCTTCATAATGAGTCCTGACATCTGCTTCAGATGAGTAGGGGTGTCACTGTGGGAGTGAGTTTGGTGATGAACCAAGTTCGCTACAGGAGATGGTGCCTGGGAAAGGGGGCTACCAACCTCCCCAGTAACTCTAGGTGGAGGGACTAAGAAGGCAAGGGGCAATCCAATCCCCAGGGTTCTCAGAGCCCTTGACGGGCCACATCATAAAAGGCTCCACAGTCTGTAGTTTCCTCAACAGAGGTGTCACAGCAGATCTGAGATCTTGACTGAGGGGGAAAGGACACAAAACCCACAGTGTGGTGCCCCCTGTAAGACACGGAGACAAGCTGGGGTCTTGGTGCATCCTGGGAAGTGATACTGCTTCCAGAATTACCTGATGCTTAAAGGATAGCTGACCCCATGTACAAGTGGTCCCCATGACCCTGTTCAACCTCTCTGGTGGCTTCTCCTGATTATGGGGGTGCGTGGGTTCTGGGCAGAGTGAGGCCTTCTCTAACCCCCATCAAAGTGTTCTCTCAGTGTTTTGTCATTTTCTCTGTATGTATTTCTCTGTTTTATCCTCAAATCAATATGGCTCCAGGAAGGAGAGGGCTGAGCCCCGGTGGCGGAGTGGTTGTGCGTGGGACTGCGGCCCACTGGATTGGAGGTTCAAATCCAGCAGCAAGGCTGGGCCTCCTACTCCCACCACCGGAGAGCAGTGATGCCCCCAAAACAAAAACAAAAACAAGACAGTTACACAGTCTCAGAAACTCCCAGGTGGTGACTATGGGTTAGCATTGACTCAATGGCAGGGAGTTTTGTTTTGTTCTGTTTTGTTTTGTTTTTAAAGAGAGGTGCTGGGTACCATGGCCAGAGACACTTGCTCTTGCTGCAGGGAGCATGGGACATGGGCCACAAATGTTCTTGAAATTAGTGCTAGCCATTCTGTCATTACAGTCATCACATTTCTTTTCCTTCTATATATACATATATATATACATATACATATTATATTTTTTCCTCTTTCCAAATACTCTTTTCACACTGAAGTGTCTTGGCAATTCCATTATGTTTGCATCTAACTGGCATTTTCCAGACTTCTTCCAATCCCCACCATACTCACATGACAGACCACATTCCTACTCATTGTACCAGTGTCTGCAGTGCTATGTGTCCAGAATGCAGGAACACCCCACCCAAGGTGGCTTCCCGGGAGGGAGTTTCCGGATTGGAGGGCTGTGATATGATAGACAGGGTGTTCGAGTGGTGGTAGAGTGATTCTCATGCCTGATTCTCCACCCAGGCTTCCCCCAAAGCCCTGGGCTATAGCAACCTGTGTCTGCCAAATTGGACCTGCTCATTTAATGGTCCTGCATATTTAATCAGTTGGTGGGTTCATTCATACCTGCATGGATTTACTAGACATCTCAGTAGTCCAGGCACAGTGCTAGACTCCATGATCTGTCCTTGAACTGCTCACAGAATCCTAAGCCAAACACTCAAACAAGCGCACTGCCCTGCCGGCTGGTTGAGTCTAACCCTCTGTGTGTCAGAGTAGACCTATGCTTCCCCAGGTTCTTAATGATTGTTTTTCTGAAGCAGACCACCATGCCTTCCTTTGGAGGCAGCTCTGAGTGAACGCCAACCACTAACCTTTACCGGCCAACGGCACTGACCGTCTCTACCAAGTTCCTCATGCAGAGCAGGAAAGGGGGTGTTCTGAGAAGGAGGCCATGCCCACCGCACCTCAGTCATCTCTACCCAAGGTTTTATCATCTGTCTGTCCAAAGTGGTGCCTCCCATGAGCTCTCTTCCCTCCTCACACCTGCATTCCGGTCTATGCCCTTACCATGCTTGACTACCATTAGTTATTGCTTATTGAATTTGTTGTCTGTCGCCTCCAGGAGAGCATGAGCTCCGAGAAGCAGAGACCTGGCTCAGGCATCTGTCTTCGGGCCCTAGCATAGGGCCAGGCACATGACAACTTTCAATCATTATTTGTTTTATGGGTGACAACCAAATAAGTGGATACAATGAGTTCAGACAGACCTGAGTAGAGTTGAATGAGGCAAAAATCATTGAGTGCCAGCCATCCCCAATCCCCTCCTGTTCCTTTAGCCTGGCACCTGCACTCTGACCCTGACCTACCTATGGGCTTATGATTATCCTCTCACTTTCTGGACTCACCCTCTGCTGTGGCTGCTTCTATAGGTCTCCTGGCCTGGCCCATGGCTTCCCAGGATGCAGGGCTGGCAGAGGGAGGTGGAGCTATGGACATCAGGGCTGACTTCTTAACCGTAACTAACCAAAGGCCATCCCATCTCAATCCAGGCCTTGGTTTCATTTACTGCTGCTACCTTCAGGTTAGATTCT
Organism: Nesogale talazaci; assembly: GCA_004026705.1. Taxonomy (NCBI): domain Eukaryota; kingdom Metazoa; phylum Chordata; class Mammalia; order Afrosoricida; family Tenrecidae; genus Nesogale; species Nesogale talazaci. The sequence continues at coordinate 11,728 of PVJH01017137.1, forward strand.
TCTCACTACCCTCAGGAGTTTCCCTGTCCCCTCCCCAACCTATGAATCTTGGCCTCTGTGTCTCCTTGCTCATCGGAAACCTTTTCCGATAGGCTGGCAGGAACTTATGTTGCTAGTAAAGCTTTAAGGGGAAGGGTCTGGCTGGGGGTGAAGAATGCAGAGGAAACGGAATCCAATCTTGAGAGGAGCCCTTCACAGCAATTGCCCTGGACTAGCTTAGGGTCACTTGGGACTGGTGTGACTTCTCTGGTGCATTCCTGGCTCTCTCAGGAGAGGCTGGAGCTTTTCCGCCCTGGACAACAATATCAGACACATGACAGGATCTGATTTCTGTCTTGTCTCGCTGGGCATACATGTAGGGCGTGGTCAGAAGACAGCAAACGTTCTTTGCCAACTCACAGTCCCTCCAAGTTTGAGACTCCAGTGCTTGATAGGGTTTGTTGTTTTATCCTGGCAGTTCATGTGGGGATTTTCTTGCATGGAGACACCCACAGGACCAGTGCTTACAACCCCTCCCCCACTTGTCCCGGGTGGTTTCTGGTTGTAAAAAAAAAAGAGGAAAAAATGGCTTTGATATCTTCCCTGGCCTTGGCATCACTGAGGGTTGAAGCTGGAAGGAATGCTGTGGAGCAGCGGTTCTCAACCTGTGGATTGTGATTCCTTCGGGGTTTGAATAACCCTTTCACAGGGCTCATTCTACTCCTAACAGTAGCACAATTACAGTTATGAAGTAACGACAGGGGTTCAGCCCAACATGAGGAACCGTATGAAAGTACATCATCTGATCCCGTCATTCCAAATGTCTCTCCACGGATAGACTGAGGCACTGGTTCAAAGTACAGACCCCTTTAGGGCATTGTCTCCAGTGACACCCAGGTCGGCGAGTGAATAACCAACTTCCCAAAGACAATGTTCGGCATCCTACTTTAGTGAGGAGTGATTGAGGTCTTGACAACTCGTGAGCGGCCATCCGAGGTGCAGGCCTCCATCTCTCCCTGTCTGGAGGAAAGAAGCCTGATGAAGACCAAAGACACCATTAGTCTAATAGACAAAAAAACCGCATAAAAAGCAGTCTCCATAACCTGCGTCTGGAAGAAGGAGGTGGTGTCTGGCTCCTGCCACCAACTGCCCAGGGAAGGATCCCACTTACAAGGTTCTGGAAAACGTGTGGGAAATGGTAAACCAGATCAGTAGCACTCCTGAGACTCTGACTTTTAGTCACCCTGGACGTGTGGAACAGAAGCCTCCTTGTGACAGACGAATCGACCATCGCAGATCGAAAGGGCAGCCTTTACCCCAGGACAGAGTTCATCCAATTCGGAAAGGAGGAAAGACGGAAACAGGAAACACAGGGAGGAAGTGGGATGCACGATGGTGCACCGAGGGGGTTGCAATGGATGAACGGAAACAAATTTTGTTCTAAGTGTCGAATGTCCAACGGATGATCTGCTCAGTAAAGCCTTCGCCTACTTAGCCAGACATAGGTTTTAACAGAAGCAGTGCAGATCCCCAGCTCCTGCCTCGAGGCTCTGAGTTGGCCTGGGCATCTGCCTTGTCACAAGCATCCCAATGAGTGTGATACATGTCCTTCATAAGACACACTTACTGCCTTTATAGAAGTCCTCCTGATAAACCCCAGAGGATAGACACTGGACTGCCCATTGAAGAGTCAGCTCTTCTAACCCACCAATTGCTCTGTTGGGGAAGGAGAAGTCACTTCTGTAAAGATGTCCTGTCTCAGGCATGGGATGGAGCAATTCTCCATCCTATAGGGCTGCCGTGAGCTGGAATTGATTCAGTGGCCATGGGTTGGGTTGGGGACCACACTGCTTCTTTACCTAGTGAAGAAACTCAGGGGCCTGAGGCAGGAAAAGGATTCCAGGAGTGGGACGTAGGCAAGGGGAGAAGAGGATGTTAGGATACACATCTGGAGACCCTGCTCTGGTCCCTGCTTTGGCAATAGCCGGATGACTAAACCTGAGATGGTGTCTCAGCCACCCGCCGGCTCTAAGGAGATTTTAAGCTTGCTTTGGCTGCTCCAGGGTCCTCCAAATCCACAAAACAATCCCCTTCAAGAAACTAAACAATGCAGTTTAATCCAAAATGGAATCTTCATCCAGATGATGAGTGTTGGCTTAGGTGAAGTAGAAGATGGTGTTTCACAGAAGGGAAAAGGGACATCAAGGAGTGGGGGATGAATAAGTTGATGAGTTTGACTAGTAGTTTAGACTGTGGAACAGCCCTTGTGGCATAGTGGCTATGATGCTAACTTCAAGGTCAGCAGTTCAAAACCACCAGCCACTCCTCAGAAGAAAGACAGGGTTTGCTACTCCTGTAATGAGTTAAAGTTTTGAAAACTTTAGTCCAGGTTACCATGATGTGCTAGTCCAGGTAGACTAGAGGAACAAATTCATAGACACGCATATGGATATAAAGAAAGGGTTTATATATAAAAGGAATGGAATACTGAGAAAGCATCCCAGCCCAGTCCAGTTCAAAGTCATAAGTCCGATATTAACCCATATGCCTGAAATCAGTCTATAAAGTCTCCTTCTGACTCACGAAGTCACAGGTCAGTGGGTGCAGAATCCCGGCACTGGCAGGGGTCTCCACATGGCTCCACGTTTCCAGGGCTCAGGGTCCATCAACAGCAGAAGCAACTCATTGCTGGCAGAGGTCTCTATATGGCCGTTCCAGCTTCAGAGGTCTGGCTCCATCAGGGCAAAGCCATGTGGTCTCTCCGCCAGCTCCTCCAGCTTTTCGGATGCTGCCATCTTGTCTTGTCCATGAGACTTTTGTCCTGAAACTCCCAACAACTGGGGAAGACAGCTTCTCACCTTCACAAGGGAAATATCATGAGATTTCCCAGACATATCAGAAGAAAGCCATGCCCACACAGAGGCCTCATTGGCTACTCAATGACTATCTCCAGATAAACAGGCTAGACTCCACCCCTACATTTCAATCATAAAATTGACATAAGCACATGACTGCCACAAAAACTCACTGTCCTCTGAGGTCCCTATGAGCTGATGTCAACTAGATGTCAGTGAACTTTTTTTGTTGTTGTTAGACTAAGAAATACAAAATTAGTAATATAAAATGTAAACCCCAATTAAGGTTTTGTGTGTGTGAGAGAGAGAGAGAAAGAAAGAGAGAGAGAGAGAGAGAGAGAGAGAGAGAGAAAGAAATAATGAGTGAAAGAAAAAAATCCTTAAAAATCTAAGTAAGCTATTACTAGATAACTTGATATCTAATCCTTTGGAGGGGGGGTGGGGCAGGATGAATCTTCATTCTTTCATCAACTCAGAAAACATTTGTCATTCATTTCCTACAACCAGACTCTGTGTTAAACACGTATTTCATAGACAAACTCCCCAGGGTTTTAGCCATGAAAGAACAGGGGGAAACCGGCATGTGCTAGGTACCTGCTATGTGTCAGGAAGCATGCTAGGTGCCCTCTGTAAATGATTTCATTTAATCCCCACCCATGTGACAGTGAAAGAAATTCCCTCAGAGAGGCTAAGACGCTTCCTTAAAGTGATTCATAAAGAAGGACACTTAGACCTGCCTCCTCAGTGCAGACTCCATCCCACTCGCTTGCCATCTACAGTCCTGTGTCCTCAATTCTGGAACTTGAATTGTAACTTCTTTGAAAGCAGGGGAATCAAAGGGCACGGTAGGACACAGCACAGCCATGCCTTACGGTCGGTGACACCTGGGATCTGAGGGTCTCGGCAGAACTGGAATGCACCTCACATCAGCCTGACATTTCTGCCCTTGGGGGGAAGTAGACAGGGAGGCATGGGAGTTCAAGGGCACCTGGAGATATCATCTACTAAGCTGCTAAACAAGGCCATCCTGCCCCCAAAGCCTTGGCCATCACTGGGTTCCCTCTCCTCTTGCTGCCTGGAAGTCATGGCAACTGGTACCCAGGTCTCAAAACGAGGCTAACGAAGAACCCAGGTGACAAGCCATGAGCTCTGTTGGCTCCAGGGTCCCAGCCCTCCCTTCCCCTCACTATCCCAGGGAGGAAAGGTGGTTGGAAACGCTCTCCGGGTAGGGCCCCGGGGTTTTCTGGAGTTGTATCATGATGGTGGGCTGCTCCCAGCAGGAGGCGTGGAGGCTGTGTCCATCCGGCTGGTGAACGGCTCGGGCCCACATGAGGGCCGCGTGGAGGTGTACCATGACCGGCGCTGGGGCACCGTGTGTGACGACGGCTGGGACAAGAAGGACGGGGACGTGGTGTGCCGCATGCTGGGCTTCCGGGACTCAGAGGAGGTGTACAGGACTGCTCGCTTCGGACAAGGTAAGGCACTCGCTAGGAAAAGGCTGTGAATCTTTGCTGTGACTCTCAGGGCTGGAAGGGAACAGCCGTGGCCAGCTGGCCTGCTCTCCAGAGCTGGCGTCGCCTGGGCAGCAATCATGCAACTCTGTCAAGTGGCTCCTGGACTTTCCCTGAATACTTCCTGTCACAGAGAATGCTCCATGCTGGGGGCAAGCCCCCGGGGCTTCACAAAGTTCTGTGAACTCATATTTGGTGCTTCCCTGCGTCTCTGTCCCTTGTCCCACATTGACAGTCCTAGTTCTGCTTCTTGTGTTTCCCAGCGTGTGCCTAAGCCCTCTCCTGCCTGACTATGCTTCAGATCCATCTGTCTTGACCATCCATTGCCCTCTGTCACTCTTTGTCATGACTGAGTGCTTGTCACGTAGCCCCAGGCTGTCCTCTAAACCCAGGGCAGGGGGTAGCTCGTTTGACAGAATTGTGAAATAGGTCCAGATATGATCTCCCTTTTCCGAATGGGGGAGCAGGGCCTCAGAAAGCCGGCCTCACCCTTCCTGGGTCACGTGGCTAGAGAAACTGTACAGCTGCTTTCACAGTCCCTGTTCAAGGTGTCTGCTCCTGGCCTCTCTGCTGGCCTGTGCCTGCCTCCCTCTGAGCCTTTCCATCTTCAGCGAAACCCCACCCGCACTCCCTTCTTGCCTCCTGCTCTCCCGGGACACGATGGCAAAGATTTCCTTCCAAAGTGCTCAAAAACACCCGCCTTCCTGGGCAGCACCCGCCAGGAGATGGGCTGTAGACGAGGTGTAGACCCTGCCTGGACTGGCTGCTGCTCCGCCCTGTCCACTCCCTTCCTGTTGAAGGGAGGATGGCTCCATCCGGGCTCGAGGCACCTTTCACCACGTGGGTCTTCCCTCCGCCTGCCGGCATGCCGCGCCCACCGCCACCTCCCAAACTGTGCAAGCATCTCCACCCTCCAGCCAAACACGTGGCTGTGGGTGCTGACTCCTCCCCACCCCCATGGGGAGCACTGTGCCCTGCGGGGTTTGCAGCTAACCCTCCAGCCTTTTCCCCCAAGTTGTTTCTGGGGGGCTGAGATGTCTCACCTGTCCATTAGCAGCTGAGCATGTACACTGCGCACCCCCCAGCAACACGGGCCTCAGAGAGCACTCCATGGACATCCACAGACAGGGGCTGAACACCCACCATCCCATCTGCTCCCCTGCTCCCCTGCCCCAGCCTCGTGCCCCACAGACTGTGTGGTGGGCCAGGTGTCCCCTTAGCAATGTGGTGACCCCTTCCGGAAACTCCTCCTCAGAGGGGATCCCTAGAATTGCTACTTGGTTCTGTAAACTCCTCTAACGGGGTGCTTAGCATGCTTCCACGCATCTGTCGGGTTTGTGCTGTCACCTCCCTTCATCCAGTAGCTGTTCCACTTCGTATTCAGCAGCCCGAGAGCCTGGCAGCACAGGTGGCACAGAAAGACAAGGGATGGTAAGGCACAGACTCATCTGGTGCCCAGCCTCCATGTCCCGCTTCTCATCCTTCTTGACACACAGTTTCTGGGCACCCGCTCTGTGCCACGAAGACAGGGTTTGTTCGTGCCACGCACGGTAGAGTTCTCACCAGGATTGGGTTCATGGCTGGTATCCTTCCTGCATCTAGACACCATCCATCCATCAGCGGGGGCTTACATGCGACTGTGATACAAAAGGGGTCTCGGTGGAACTTCCGGGTCTGGGAAGAAGACTGGAAATCTGCCTGCACACACCCGACAGTGGAAACCCCATGCATCTCAATAGTCTACCAGCAACCCACCACGGCTGTGGCTCAGAACCAGGCAGTGTTCCATCCCACTGTGCCGAGGGTCGCAGGTGTTGGGACCCCACTGTGCAGCAGCTAACGTGAACACGTGCTCCAGGATGCGGGCTGGGAATGCAGAATGAGTTTGCTTAGTCCTCGACCGTCACGTGTTCATTTTAAAGGAGACAGGTGACAGGTGTGTGGTTTGCAAACAGCGAGGCCAGGGTGAGAATGCAATGCTGGCCATGGTGGCCCTGAAAAGGGATGCCCACTTCCTCTGGCAGCAAGAAGAACTCTGGAGAGAAACACCACCTTCCCATCTGGAGATGACAGTCTCCTACCCACCTCACACCATACATGACTCCTCAGTGCCACAGGACCTTCTAGTCCCAGGCCTCTCTACCGTCTCTGTTTCTATCCATTTCCTTCTGAACATGCTTCCTTGCCTGCCAGTGAACCACTCCGATCCATCACTCCTCACCATGACCCTCTGTGTTCTGGCTCCTGGCCGCCGTCTCATACCCACTTCTCCTTCAGCAGCCTCTCCGCTCAGCCTCCTCCCCTCCTTCCTAGTTAGCTTCCCACTGGGCTCTGGCCTTAGCTTCTCTGGCACTCTTCCTGCTTTGAGAGACCACCAGGGGCCTTTGGTTCCCACCCACCTCCTTCCTTCTAAGACAGCCCCACTCAGAGGACCACGTCAACGCTGCACATATTTCTTCTCACGGCACCTTCATGTCAAGGAACAGCACTATTTAGAGTATGGATTAAATTGAGGACCCCTAAATGTAACCCCTCTTGGTACGATAGTCAAGGACTTGGCCACTGTCCTAAAAGTTGTCATTTCCCTGGGAGGGAAGAACAAAGCCGTGCCGACCAGCTCCTGTAAAGCCTAGGGGCCAGTTTGACTTGGTCACACTGAGCTGCCATGAGTCAAAAACCAACTTGATGGCTAGCCCCTAAGGATTCTAGCACCCCTGTGGTCGCAGCTCTGTAAGAAATCGGGTTCTCTTTGTGGGTGCAGCTGTAGCAGCCCAGGATGTGTTCTTAAGCCCAGTGGCTTCTGTGCCACAGAAAAGATCCTGATTATACAAAAGAACAGGCGAGTGCAAATGGAGAGACAGCTTGAAGCTCACCGAGAGAGAGGAAGGAAAGTCAGGGCTGCTGGGGCTGAAACCTAAATCCTGCCCCAGAGACAACAGAGAGATAGCCCCCACACCCACTGCTTACCCCAGAACCAGGGCCCAACTCAGATTTCTGGCCTCTTGAACCATCAGAAAAGTAAATCCTGCCCTTTAAGTCACTTGTGATTTGGATAACATCAGGAACCTGGGGGCTCGTGGCATTTCTTTACCACACCACCAGCGAACCAAGCCCAGCACTGCCTCAGACCAAGTCAGGCATCTACACATGCTCACTCACTCCCCTCTTCCTAGGAGACAGTCCCCGAGGCCTGCAGATTCTGCCTGCTTGGCATTTCTGGAAATTGTCCCCTCCTTTTCATTCTCCCTGCCAAGTCCTTAGCCACTCAAGCACGCTAGAGCAATGGTTAGGGGCTGAAACCATCCCACAAAGACAGGATCTTTGTGACATTATGTGAGGTGGTACATGTAAAGCAATGTGTAGGAACACAGGACACTGTTGTACTCATTTTCTGTACATCGGACACCAGTGGGGCATCAGGCAGAGTGAATGGGGCGATAGTCTTCTACCCGTTATGTTTCTCCCTGCTGCCACTTCTTCATCTCTCCGGCCTCCTGCAGCCTTTTCTCTTCCTGGCTGTCAAGGAAGCATTCCAAAAGGACCACCTAAGCCTTCATGGGTTTGCATTCCTTCCCAGGCCAAGTTCAAGATCCTTAGTTTAGTGTCGAAGGCACCTTGACTCAGATTCCGGCTTCTCCCACCTTCCCGCTCTCCCCCTTAGCCTCACTGTCTGACAGGCTGTGTGTCTGTTTCTGGTTCCCTAACACACGTGTCTCCAATTCTTCTCATGTCTGCTCCTCCATCTGCAATGCCATTCCCCCTTCTCCACCCAGCTCCTTCCTGGGCAGGTGTTGAAACCCTCCTCAGGGATTTCTTCCTGAAGGAAGCCTCTCCAACTCCCGCCATCCTCACTGCCGCACCGTGTCATACATAGCTGCTCTCTGCCCCATTGCATTTTTGTCCACAACTCTCTGAAAGCAGCACTCCCACATTCTTAGTCTTTGAGGGGAGGCTGCTCATCCTTAGGACCTGCCCTTTGCAACTCCAAACTCCAGAACGGTACCTGGGATGTAATACATGCAGGAGGGATGGAAACGCACTGTCCGCCCAATCTGGACATGGAGAAAAAGGGGTGGGGCCGCATCTGACTTCCTCTGGCGTCTAGAGCTGTGCCCCCAACGCTGAGGTCAGACTCGTCTCCGCCTTTGCTTTCCCTCTCTTTCGACATGACATCCTGCTGCTGCCCTTCCTGTTGTGCCCTCTCTGCCCTGGGGCTGTATTTGATCATTCGTTGCAGGGGCCACACAGGACCCACAGGGCGCGCTCATAACCATAGGTTTCTTAGAGAAGTTATTAACAGTTGCAACTCGGCTGAGACAGGCTCAGGAGTCAGTTGTTCAGTCGGGAGAGCCTCTTCTCTGCTGTGCTCACAGGCAGGCCTCTCCTCGGCCCTCTGCATCAGCTTTGCCTCTGCCCAACTTGGACCATGTCCCGAGCTCTTTTAGGGCTGCCAGTGAGTGCCCAAAGGGCATGCCACTCTGCGGTAAACTTCTAGCTAAAGGCCTTCAGCTTCAGCTCCACGAGTCAGCGAATCTAGCTCCCTTAATGAAGTACCCAGCGCTACCCTACTCCCCAAGCCAGCCTCCTACCCCCAAGCACTCAGACGTCCTTGCTCTGAGAGCTGGGAAGTCCACCACTCTGTCTCATATGCCTGCTCTCTTGAAGCTGTTCCTCGGCCACCCTCCGGCATCACAGCTGTTGAGGAGACTCAACCCACAGGGCTCTTGGGGTGCAACGGACACGTTCCACTGCTAGCTCTTTCCTCTCATCCGTAGTGAAATCCTTCTCTCCCTCCCTCCCTCCTTGCTTGAGATGACTTCCATTATACCGAGCATAATTACCAATCCTTAACAGATAAATTACTTCATCGAATCCATATCTCCCCCCTTCCTTTTTACCCAGCCCAGCTGGAAAGCCAGGTCGTTTTGGTGGGAGTGACAAAGGCGATGGCCGAAAGAACCATATTAAACAATTTGCTGTGTTGCCTCGGATGGTGGCGATCCCTGCAGCCATCTCAGGGTTCTGGAGACATGCCATTTCCCCTGCACAGGGCTGAATAACCATCTTACCTGGCTTCCTGGCAAAGGGAGATGAGACCCAAACAGGAGGGACCTGAGGCGTTGTTTACTTTCAAGTTCGTCCGTAAACCATTGGAGAGGGAACGGATACAAATAAGGAAAACAAAGCTAATGGAGCCTGGGAAAGGGTGTTGGGGCACCTTTGTGGAGAGCGGGACTTGACACAGCCGAGCGTTCATGCTGGCCCAGCAGAGAAACTCCTCAACGATACAGAGATGAGGTCAAGGTGGCTGGCTAGAGATGCAGACAGACTTCTAGGTGGAAAGGGGTGGAGGGAATCGGGAGGGTTCGCCTTTAATTATATTGTTATTAGTATTTTTTTTGCCCTTTTTTTTTTCCTGAGACAGGATTCAATGGCTTGGAGGTGTTTTAGTGCAAGGATCAATAAACAGAGCAGAGAGCAGGTAGTTTAGGCTTTGTGTGGCAATGTCGGTTGCCCTTCCTCAACTCTGCCATGGCGGTATCAAAGCGGCCCTCTGTCATCCACCGTGTGCTTCTGTGGTCAGGAAAACTTCATTTCTCAAAACAGGCGCCTGACTGGATCTGGCCTGTGGTGGGCTGCCTTCTGGGCTCCATGTGTACTGTGGCCATATGGGGAACACATATGACGGAACTGACTGGGCATTGTTACACTTTGCTGGACAAGAACAACTCAGTGACTTGTGAATTAAAGAGCAAGTTTATAAAGAGAAAGATAGAGAAAACAAAGTAGGAAAAAGAAGAAAGACCTGCACAGGTTGAGAGAGACCAAGCCCTATGCAGAGGCCATCCCCAGAGAGGCAGGGTGGGGGGAGCCCAACAGTTTACAGGCTCGAGTTTTTGGGGGGCTGAATAAACAAACTTATCTCGGCAGCTCTGCAAGCAGGCGGCGGTTACAGAAGCAGAATTCTGCAATTAGCCTTAACACCTGGGCTTGTCCTGGGAACACAGCATATGGGGCCCTTTGACTCTTTACAGATTAGGGTTGAGGCATTCAAGGGTGGGCAATGACTGGAGTGCAGAAACATCCCAGTCCTATTACAGATAGGGGTTGAGACATTCAAGGACAGGCAGTTACTGGAACTGAGAAACATCCTAGTTCTAAAATGGTTCTTGTGTGGTTAATAGCTTGGCCATCTGCAACAGCGTGAGAGCCCCCATCGCAGTCTCTCCACGGGTGAGGAGACCAGGGGCAGAAGCTCAAGGGTTAGCTCCAGAAGGCAGAGCGTTTTTGGTTTGCTTTACTGCTCCTTTTGTTCATGGGTGCATCGCAAACACTCAGAAGAGAGCTGAGCACAAAGGTGGATATCTAATAAGAGGGAATGATTAAATGCCTGTGAGGGAGAAGGTGAACGAATCGCTCATGTGTCCAAACCAGGATGGTCCTTGCACAGCCGAGTCTTGTAAGCACCATGAGACCTGGGCTCTGGTCCCAACTCTGCTTCCTCAAGCCAGAACCCTGTAGCTTCACGCTTCTCCCTCTGTAAAAGGAGGAGCTGGGGTCCCCCACCGACTTCGCTGATAGGGGGCTCCCCCAGGGAACAGCTCCAGTGCCAGCTAGAACCGGGCTTCGAAGCCTCTGCCCACCTGGGCGCTGATGATACTGCAGCCCCAGAGGCAGGTCTTGGGGTGGGTGAGTCCTGAGTCTCTGACAAGCGGATGCTCTTAGGACCACACTTGGAATAACCCTGTGTCAGTTCCAGAGTGATCAGCACCCAGAGTAGGTGAGGCCCGTGCCCCCTGGACCTCGTGTGAGCAGCAAAGATACTTGGCTGTCTCTCAGCGATCATCTGAATCGTCCTCGCAGCTGCACACCCACTCCGTGCCATCCGGTGGCTGCTGCCTCGTCGCGGCCTTAACATGCAGGGTAGACCTGCCCCTGTGAGTTGTTAGCGCTTGAACTCTCCAGGAGGAGAAAGCCCCGTCTTGGAACTGCTGCCCTTGAAGATGGCAGCCCAGTGAACCCTCATTGTGCCACCAGGGCGCCTCTACTGCCGCCGGAGATGCCACCGAGCCACACTCCCTGCGATCCAGTCGAGGACGGGCACGGTGGCACTGCCCCGGTGGCTTTCTGAGACAGGGACTCTTGTTGGGAGTAGAGCGCGAGCAGTGGGTGGATTCTACGCGGGGTGCCCTAATTTAAGAAGCCCTGTCCGTAGGAACCCTGGGATTGTGGGGGGCACTGCCTGAGCTGTGAACCACAAGGTCAACAGTCTAAGTTCACCCCCAACGATGAGTCTGTCTGCTCCCATGAAGGTTGCTTCTTTGAGGGACCTTTTTGTTTGTTTGGGGGGGGGGCATCACTGTCCTCTGGCGATGGGAGTAGGAAGCCCAGCCTTTGCTCCTGTAGAGCCGCTGCTGGAATTGAACTTTCATCCCTGTGGGCCACAGTCCCACGCACAACCACTACCCGCCACCGGGGCTCAGCCCGAGGGACGGACGTTTTAAAAGCAGCAATTCTACTCTGTCCCACACGGTGGCTGTGAGCCAGAATCCACTCCATGGCGGTGAGTTTGGGGTTGTTTTTCGTTGTTTTCGTTGTTATGAGCGGTAGTCTCGCGGTGGCAACAACGGTGGGCTCAAACATAGCAACAAGGAGGAGGAGGAGAAGGAGGGGCCAGACCAGACAGTACCATGTTCTATCGTATGCAGGATCACAAAGACTGGCCCCTTGTCTTCTCTCCTCCGCATTCGCCAAGGCTCTGGCTGCACAACGCCAGCCACGGGCTGTTCAGAGTTGTCATCTGTGCACTGGGGCTGAGTAACCTCGGCCTGCACTTTATTCGTCAGTCTCCTCCAAATTTCTCCCTTTGCTTTGGGTGTGACTAATCCCACAGACTCTTGGGCCTGCAGCCTTTTCCTGGGTAATTTGTAAACTGATGTGTTTCCCAGGAGACATTTAATCTGCGAATGATTGCTCTACCTCAAAGAACTTATTGTGTAAGAGTCACCGGGTATCCCGGCCAGGGACGGAGCTGGGGAAGAGACTCTGCTGAGCAAATACCATCCAAAAAGATGACCAGGAGACGGCCTCCCAGGTCTCTGTCCCCAAATTCACTGCAAGACAAACCCCTGGCACGGCGGGTGTTGGAAAGCTCTGTAAAGCAAAAAGATGTCTGACCCGGTCAGCTCACGCAGTCCGAGAGGTGGTCAGTGAAAGGGTTTAGCTGCTTCCCTCCCATGGAGTCCGCTGCGAAGGGATATGACCAGTGCAGTTCAGGGCTGCATGACAGAGTTTCACAATGTTAGTAGTTTGTCCACAGTGTTCCTCACAAATGGGAGCGTGAGGGACCGCTAGCCCATGGCACGGAAGGTCGTGTGACTGGGATGACTTTTCAGCTGGCTCGTTGGGAAAGGAGACCAGGTACCAAACCCACAGCCACCAGGTCGATTCTGAGTCTTAGCTACCCTAAAGACGAGGGTTTCCAAGGCTATAAATCCTCAGAGGAACAGATGGCCTGCTCTTTCTCCTGCATAGCAGCTGGTGATTTTGAACTGCTAATCTTGTGGTTAGCAGTCCTGTGCTTAACCAAAAGCACCACCAGGGCTCCTTGGACCAAGTTCTACTAAACCAAAACCACTTTCCATAGGACTTGGCTCATTTGCAAAGCCTTCTCTACTCCAGGAATTATCCATCTGAGACATTCGAGGTGCCCTGCCAGTCATACTGGCACCCACCTTCTAACGTGGGTCCTGAAGGTTTGGTTACCAGGTAACAGAACTAATAGCAGATGATGGAGAGACCCACTCACCCTGTGTGCTTAGAACGCCCCTGGTTTACTCCTGGAAGTCTCCTGCCAGGTTGAAACCTGAAATGGTCATGCTGGCTGATGCTGGGATGTGAATCCAGGTCTGGCCTGCTGGGAGGGCCTGCTTCTGCCTGGACCCCAATCCATCGCAGACTTGGGTGCATCTGTGCCTCGCCACTTTGTGAAACTGAGGACTGGAGTGGGTGCACGTGTGACAGCCCTCCCTCTTCCCTGCTCATGCTCAGACTGCTGGTACTGTGAGCAGCTGGGCACTTTCCTCACATCATGGGCGCCTCCTGTGTTTGTTTACCACCCCCCTCCTCTTCCTGAGAAGTGTTTTTATAAAATGCTACATGTGGCCACAGCACTGGTTTTATCTTTCTGTTTCTTTGTTGGGGTCACAGCAGCTTTTGTAAGAACCACTTCGTGGGGGAGAAAGCAGTGACTCAACAAATGTGGGAGGCACACGTGAGCCGTATAAACATGTGACCCTTCCTCTGGAGGTCCTTTGGAAACTTGATGTTTCATCCCTCTTCGGAAGGGCTCCTAGCTGGGCTCCACCATCTGCCCCCGGGCAAGCCATCATCCCAGGCAACCAACAGATCCAGGGATCTCTGGGGCTCCTGCCAACTTTCGGAGCATGCTACTCCCCCCTCCGCTTGACCCTCTGACCCTCAACAAGCCCTCTCCGTGCCTCAGCTAGCTGCTCTATACCTTCGTGGGGGACCTCCGTGCTAAAGGCCACCCTGGGAGAGCCAAGCCCCAAGACCGCTCTCAGGCACCCTCAGACCAGTAGGTTGGCTCCCCTAGGAGCTGGATGAGCTGGGCTTGGTGTAGGCAAAGCTATCAGACCGATTGTCCTGTTGTCATTGTTGTTGTTAGGTGCCTTTGAGTCAGTTTGGTCGTGACTCATGGTGACCCGGTGTCCAAAGGAGCGAACACCGCCGGACCCTGCACCAACACATTTGTTCTTCTGTCCTGAGCTCACTGTTACAACCACTGTGTTAATCCAGTTCATCTTTCCCCTGACGCTCTACTCTACCAAGCATGATGTCCTTGCCAGGGACTGGTCCCTCCTCGTGGTAACATATCCTAAGTAAGTGAGAGGAAGCCTCACCACACTCTCTTCCAAGGAGCTTTCTCTGTACTTCTTTGAGGACAGATTTGCCAATCCGTCTGATCTTCCTGTGGTCCGTGGTGACTTAGCAGAGCTTCCAGGAACACAGCAGTACCTCAGTCACCCCAATACGACAGACTAACAGACAAGGGGTGGTAGAATGTCTTCGCGACTTTGCATTTTGGGAACTGACCTAATTACTTAGGGTGTGGGGATGTTCATGCATATCATTAAATATTTATTTAATGTGATCTTAATGTGCAATTCTAAACCTCTTGGCACTCAAACACTGCTGTTTGGGGCTCTTGGAATGGGAGACCTTGGCTGGGAGACCTGGGATGCTCCAGCATCTGGCTGATATCGTTTCTCTGATTACACAGTGCCTGACTATTCATCCTCAAATGCTGCAAGATACTGCATCTCAAAGAATCGGTGGTAGCTCATGGCACATGTGGATCTTAGAGGCAGGAGCAGTTGGGGTGACTTCACACGCCTATAGGCTGTGGTACAGGACCCTTCCCTGCTGCACTTCACCTTTCTCCTGATAACATGGTTGGGTTTGTTTGTCAATGAATACATCTCTCACAGCACCACTGTGAGGACAGAGAAAGGTAACAATGCATGAGCTACCAGACCCATGCATGAACGTTACTTGTCAATACTCCCACCCTCACACCAGTCGCTGTGTTGCTTCCCTCAAGAAGCCAGGCAGAGAGGAGGTGAGGCAGTCAGGGTGCAGTGTAGCAACAATGAAACTCACAGCTTTCCACCCAGGGGAGCCAACCTACTGGTCTGAGGGTGCCTAAGAGTGGTCTTGGGGCTTGGCTCTCCCAGGGTGGCCTTTAGCACGGAGGTCCCCCACGAAGGGGGTGAAATGCTCCACCCCCACTATCATGATCCCAATTCTACCTTACAAATCCAGCTAGACCAGAGGATGTGCACTGGTACAGACAGGAACTGAAAACATGGGGGGTCCAGGACAGATGATCCCTTCAGGACCAGTGGTGAGAGTGGTGATACTGGGAGAATGGAGAGAGGGTGGGTAGAGAAGGAAACTGATCAAGGATCTACATATAACCTCTGCTCCGTGGGATGAACAACAGAAAAGTGAAGACATCAGACAGTGCAAAATATGACAAAATAATAATGTATGAATGATCAAGGGCTTATGAAGGAGGGGGGAGTGGAGAGGGAAGGAAAAAATGAGGAGCTGATACCAAGGGCTCAAGTAGAAAGCAAATGTTTTGAGACTCATGATGGCAGCAAATGTGCAAATGTGCTTGACCTACAATGGATGGATGGATGGACTGGGTTAAGAGCTGTGCGAGCCCCCAATAAAATGATTAAAAGAAGAAGAAGAAGCCGAGTGGAGAACATGAGTTCTTGATGGGACTGGTGGGGCGTTTGGGAAACTGCAGAGGAGAGGGGTCTGGCCCAGCAGAGCCTGCATGGGGGCAGCAGCTTCGCCTGTTCCGTCCTTCACAGTAAGAAACCTGTTGACTTGTCTCCACAGGCACGGGGAGAATCTGGATGGACGATGTCGCCTGCAAGGGCACAGAGGACAGCATCTTTCGCTGCGTCTTCTCCAAATGGGGGGTGACCAACTGCGGACATGCCGAGGACGCCGGCGTGACATGCAGCAAGCCCTGAAAGCGGGCTCAGCCCAAGGTCTGGGCACCACAGAGAGGCTCCTTCAGGCGCTCCTGAGCTGGAGGCATCATTGGGGTCCACGCCTCTGCCCCTGCCTCTGCCCTACCAGTGCAGCCCCCACTTCACCTACTGCTTGTCCCAGGACCATGGTGGCCTATCGTCATCCTCTGCTTGGGTGTGCACACTAAAGTGTGTTCCTCAGACCTGCCACTCTCTCCCTTCCACACGTGAAGCCTGGCCCCCAGGGGTGGCTGGTTTCTCTGGCCTCCTCCACACCAAGTAGCAGTCCTTGGAATCCACATACTTGGGGGGTCCGGTGGTTCTACATGGGTGGTGAGACTATGTCAGGCCAACCCAGCAATGGAGACTAGGGGAGGGTTGATGGACAGTTCGTGCTTCGGGTAATTCCCAGACCTCGATTGGCCCACAGTTTCAGCATCTCCCTTTCAGGAAGAGGCAGCACTGGATCATTTCATGTTCCTTGTGGCTCCTTGGGTTTGGAGGAAGGAGGTGGGAATGCAAGTCACCCACAGGATTCAAACAGGATTTGGAGATGGGGAGAGGCACACACACACACACACACACACGCATTCAATACCCACCCTGGTGTGCTCACTAGTATCTTGGGTGCTAGGTCCACTTGTCTATCCACTTGGCAGCGTTCATTGGAGGATGCATGTTAGCCTGGGGAAGATCATACTCCAGGTAGCACTCGACGGACCCATTCATCTGATCTCTACACCTTAGGACTCGGGATAACTGAGGCCATTTGCCTCACCAGCACCTTAGTCTGTCTTTGTTCTGCTGGAAAAATGAGGCTCCGGGGCGGGCCTGTGCGATAGAACTCTTCCTTCGTCAGACCCTGCGGTGTGGGGGTGTAGGAGCATCAGGAGGGAGGATGGCGGGTTTGGGGAAGGATGAGGGCTGTCTGAATTCAGCTGAAGCTGCTGCTGGGTCATCGAAGCAACCACGATTAGAGACGCGAACAGCTTGGCTGGTGGGAGGTGATGTTATCACCCTTTCTGCTTTGCATGTGATCCGGTGGACAGGAGAGTACATCTCCCAATTGGATCCTATGGGGCCAGCAGGGAGGCATCCCTCTCACCTCCAGGGGGAAGAAGCCTGGAAGCCTCTCTGCAAGTCCCTGCTCCACACCCCTGTCCAGGAGATAGGGAGATGCGTGTGTCTTCTGCTTTTCACACCAGGAGGTGTCCAGGTGGAGGATTTCATGCACCTAGTCAGGCCTGGGACACACAAGCTCCTGTGCTAGCAGGGTGGGCATCAGCCCCCACAGACTCCAAAGGGGGGACCCAGAACCTTCCAGGTGCAGGAGAAGCAGAGCTCCCAGCTGACCTCAAAACCAATATGTTCTTTTGGTTGTTTTCTGCTTATAATATACTTGGTTTTCATGACCATCATTAACGATCAGAGATTCTTCTTCTGACCAACCACTATGTTTACACAGCACGCATGTACCCAGCCATCATTTTTCAGAGCCGATATCATTTTCTGTATATATCTATCAAAATAGCACTCTTTATGACAGAGCTCAGCACATTGTTGCCAAGTTTGCTTTTCTTTTCTTTTTTTTTTTAAATGATAGAGACGAAAGATGTCACATTTAACAAAATAAACACCAATGTCAATACTGGGAAATAATCCAGTTACCCTGACATACTTTTCCACTTGATCTTTTTATTTGGGAAAATACAAGTCCTGCCTGTGTGACATTCAATAAAAACAAAAATTGAAAAGGATTTACTATGCCTGAAAAAATGAAAGTCTAACAAGTTTATGCACTGCTTGAGAAGACTTAAGAGTTCACGAAGCTCTTTTTCGGGGATGAAAGGAAATTAGGCCTGGCCTAAAATAAATGAGACCCTTTGTAAGAAAGAATCTCAATAAAGTTAATAACATGACACTTAATCAGCTTCCCAGCATATTCTTTCTTTTCTGATCACAGTGGGTGTGGGCAGGATGGCTGGGATTTGGATGGACCGATGAGTTGGGGATGGGAATTGGTAGCATGGGGAGAATATGAGCAGTTGTCCTCATTCTTTCTGGAGGACAATGACTGTCGCCTCAGCCCAATCACGATGAGACTTGGTGTCTTAAGTCTTCTAACAGCCATCTGGTGACCAAGTCCATCTTCTGAGAAGACAAGTTTGAGATCCATGAAGGAGAACGCAGTGCTTTCTCAATGCCAGCATTCTTGCTCTGGGATATGCTTTCTTCTGGAGTTGGATTATAACTATCAGTCATTGTAACTCACACAGTTAGGTCTGAGGTTCAAGAAGTCACCTAGCCTCATTTTCTAAGAACTTCTAGGCACAGGATTCTGGTAGCCGGAGGCCAAGCTGGCCGTTTTCTCAGCACCACAGGACTGCTCAGTCATGGGGCAATCAGGCTGAAAGCTTGAGTCAGGAGGCTTAGATGATGCAGCGGTTTGGTGGTGATGACATGGCACTGCCCAGACTTTGGAGGTGACCCTGTGATCAGGAGAATGGCCTCAGGCTAGTGGGAAGCTATGACAGTGTGTTAGAAGGAGTCTGCTGAGGAAAATCCACAGAGGAAGCAGACACCCTGTTTGCTAAAGGCCTCGTGGTGCCCTGTAAGTCATGGTGGTTTCCATTCTGTAAACAGCCAACCACGGAGACAGGCAGACAGACACCCCTCTTTCAACCTACGCTCATACATAAAATTCACCACAATTTCATGTGTCTCTGGACCTGTGGTTACAGAGCTGGAGAATCATAGCCACTGGGATGGACTAGACATGGATAAAAGAGTTACAGCTTCCTCAACCAGAGGTGGCCCGCAGTTGCTTCACCTTCCACCAGCTGCCCTCACATTTCTATTATATGGTGTGTTAGTCCAGGTAGACTAGAGAAACAAATCCAGAGACACTCTTATGTGTTATATATAAAAAAAGCTTTATATACAAGAGCAATTGGATATTGAGAAAACAACTCAGCCCAGTCCAAATCAAGTCCATAAGTCCAGTATTACCCCATATGCCCAATACCAATCTATAAAGTCCTCTTCAGATCCATGAAACGCGTGCAATGATGCCAAATGGAGGAAGATCACAGACCAGGGGCTGGGCAGTCTTGTGGATCCAGTGGTGGCATAAGCATCTCTGTGCTGGCAGGGGTCTCCACTGGCTCCTCCAGCTCCAGGGCTCTAGCATCGCACCATGTGTCTTGTCATCAGAACTACAAAGCAGAGAGAGTGCGTATCCTGTCTCCAGTGAGCTAGTTATCTCCTTGGCACCTTCAAGTGAGGTCATCAAGCAGCGACCTGATCAACAGGTTAAACTCTACCCCCATTCATTCTTAATAGTCTCAAGTTGGCACCAGATTATGTAACTACCACACATGGCAAATGTATTCCTATAAAATGTGTTCTCTAGAATTTCAACTAGCTTGTCATCTTGGTTTAAGCATAGCCCTCCTTTCAACCATTCATAGAACATCTCTTTCTCCTCCCTTTCCCTTTGATCCTCAGCTTATTAGAGTTGACATGGGTTCTAATTGAATGGAGCTGTTTCAGCTTTCTCTTCTCCCCTACTACCTACCTGCTCCCCCAACCCCAGCCACAAGCAGAGTAGGATAAGACGCTTTCAGTCCCCAGGTAGTGTGAACCATGAAGGCACTTAGCTGCCAGCTGAAAGGTTGAAGTTTGAATTCTACTCACAGATTCCTCAGAAGAAAGGCTTGGCCGTCTAGTTCCAAAATATCCAGCAATGACTTCCCTCCTCCCCCAACACTGTTGTCATCTGACATACCCAGGCCCACCACAAGGTAGAATCAGCTCCATGACAACTTTTTTTTGTTTGTTTGTTTGTTTTTTAAGGAATTTTCAAGAAGGACTTCCTGTCCCTTAGATAAGGTTTCCACTCTGGCTGGAGGCTATGAGAGCAATTCCCAGCTCTGTGTGAGCAAGGATAATTAATTGTCCTTTCCTCAGAGATTGTCCATCCAGCCCCCGGCCCCCTAAGGGGCACTCGGCTCCCGCACAGATTGGTATTCAGCCAAAGAATCAAGAGAACTCTCCTGCGCATTTCTGGAACGCTTTCTCTCTCGTGTTACTGTGCCCTGTAAACTGTAGCCATCCTGGCCTCTCCTCTCCCCTGTCATTGTCTTCACACTGCAGTGACATTAACTGACCAGTTAGAAGGCCGCTTCCTGTTCTGCAGCGTGGCCCAAAGTCAAGGCAAAGATCGACGCACCTCACCTCACTGCTCTTCCTACCTCAAAGGCTACCGTCCTGTGCTCCCTATTTTCCAGTGTAAAAATGTGTGCCTCGAGTGTTTTGTGCAATGTTCTGCCTGTTCCAAAGGGAGGAGGATCCTGGTAATTACTCTCTCATGGCCGGAAACAGGAGTCCTCCCTTTGGGTATTTTTCTAGTCAGAGAGAATTATAAGGAAACAGCCTCATTGTTAAAAGACGGCACAGTATGAAGGGACTTGGCACAGACGAGCTCAGGAGCAAGAATGTTCAGGTGGGAGAAATGTCTGAACAAGGAAGGCCTTCCCCTGCAGGTTCTCTCACTCCCCCACCACTGCTCCACACACAGGCTCCTTTCCAAGGAGAGACACCCCCACATACAAACACCCCCGCCAAATTCTTGCTTGGCTCTTCTTAGTACTGGCAGAGTTAAGCTATGAATGAGCAACAAAGAAAGACTTTGAAGAAAATACAAACATCTTCAAAACAGACAACAAAAGTCTGAGGCCCTTCAGCAATTACTTAAGCTAGGGTTCCATACTGGCTCACTCTCCCCTTAGTTCCTGTCTATGGCCCCAGCATAGGGTTTTTTTTTTAATTTTCTATATTGCCTCCACAACAAATAGACACTAGAAACAGAGGGAGGAGGTGGGAATCCTGGCGTTACATTGTGGGGATTGCATCAGGGCATGAGGCACAGTGCACATGACAGGAGAAATGCTTTGTGATTCTTCAAGCAATTCACACATAAAAAGTGAAGAATAAAAATGAGACAGAGAAGAATATGCTGAGACTGGCACCCACCTGGTTGTACTCATGGAAACCTCATCCTTCAACAACGGATAGATCCAGATCAGTTCTAATGGATAGGATGAAGACACACAGTCAACAGATCATAAAGACTTGGTCAGCATTCAACCATTTTAGGAGATGGCATCTGACAAAGAACAAGGGATCTGGAGGAAGAAGTCTGAGGTGTACTGAAGGTATCGCCAAAAATAAAGCTCCAGCCACTGATGGATTATCAAGCCAAGTGTTTCAGGCAAGCTAAAGCTGGACTGGAAGCATTCACTACCTGGCCGGAAGTGATCTGTATTTGAGCCCACTTCAATGTGCCCATTTCCACTTTAGGTTACACACCCAAAGTGGAAATGATAGAGTCATATAATTGACATCATGCAAAAACAATGTGCTGACAATAATTCAAAAGCAGTTGCAGCTGTGCATTGACAGGGAGTGGCAAAAAATTCAAGCTGAATCCAGAAAAGGACATGGAACGAATGACGTCATTGCTGAAAATGTATGGATCTTGACTGAAGGGAAAGAGTACTGGGAAGACATTTACTGTGCTTTATAGGGAAAAGGAGCCCTGTTTACACATTGGACTGTAACCTTCATGGTTGGCAGTTCAAAACCACCTTCTACTCCATGGGAGAAAGTCCAGGTTTCTAGTCCTATAAGCAGTTACACACTCAGAAACCTACAGGGTGCTGCTTTGAGTCAGTATTGACTTGATGGGAGTGAGTGAGTGAAGCAGTTGGTCTCGGAAAATCAAAGGGACCATTCTACCTTGACCTGAGTTGACATCAGCTCAATGGCAGTGATCATTGGTTTTGGGTGAGTTCTTATTGGGAGGAAGACAAGACTTTCTACTCTCAGAAAGTGTTACAGTCATGGAAACCCACAGAGGCAGTTCAACCCTGACCCAAAGGGTCACCGTGAATCAGAATTGATTACATGGCAGTGGGTTTGTTCCTTATGCCTTGGTGATTTGTTGACTATATGAAAGCATTCAACTGTGGGGGTAATAATTAGATGGACAAAATTTTAAAGAATGGACATCCTAAAACAATTATGCTCATGCAGAATCTGTACACAGACCATGAGGCAGTGAGTTTCTGTTGCACAATTTAAAAGCGGGAGAGGTGGGTTTTAGAGTCGTATTCTTTCATCATACTTGTTCCATCTGTATGCAGAGAAAAGTCAGCTGAGGGGTTAGACTGGATGAAGAAAAATATAGCATCAAGATGGAAGGGGAGTTCAGAGCCACGTGTAGCTCTTACTAGATGAAGGCAAAGAGAATTATGTACTGGTGCAAAGCCTAGCCTTCAGTATGGATTATGATGCAATGTAAGGAAAACCAAAGTCCTGACATCTAAGCCAATAAGAAACATCTTCATCACTAGCGTACTCAACTGGTCAAAGATTTCATTTTAGTTGGATCTACGATCAGTGCCCATGGAGGCAGCAACCAAAAAGTCAATATGCTGTATTGGGCAAATCTCCCCCCAAAAAAACACTTTAAAATGTTAATGAGCAAAGGTGTCACTTTGAGGACTAAGATGTGCTTGACGTAAGGCTACCACCCATGCAAATGCTGGAGAGTAAATTAGAAATACTAAAGAAGAATTGATGTGGTGAAATGGACGTCCAGAAACATAAGCAAATCTGTCTGAGAAGTACAACTGGGATGCTCTCCTTACCACTGAAAGCTTTGTTTCACATACTTTAGATGGAGTACTGGGAGGAGTCAGTCTCTGGAGAAGGACATCATGCTTGGTGAATGAGAGGGTTAGTGAAAAAGAAGAAGATCCTCAATGAAATGGAGTGGAATAGTGACTCTGGCAAAGGGCTCAAACATAGAAAAGATAGTGAGGATGATTTTGGGCCAGGTAGAGTTTCATCCTGATGTATCTAAAGTTGCAGGGACTTACAGCCAACTCAATGGCACCTCACAATAGTAATAACAGTACATCATGATACACACATGTTGGCCCTTTCACCAGGATCAACGCAGGCACACTGAGCCCTAAGCAGCTCCCTGAAGAGGATGGAGACCAGCTAATTCTAGAAGATCACAGCTCTCTGTGACACTTAAAAAGAGTGGGGTGAAAAAGAATGCCATGACATCCCTATGATCTTTGACCTTGTTGCATCACACACACACACAAATGGATCATCTAAAGCACAACGCTGTCTCTAAAAGCACAGCCAGAAACATCATGGGAACTTTCACGAAACAAAGATACCAAATTAGAAGCTATTGTGTCTCGACACATCCTCCATCTAGGTCAATACACTTCAGAAGGTAGGGTTTCCCTCTTTCTAGCTCTTCCCCCTAAGAATTTTGCCTTCTTCAATGTATACCTTACCAGTTAGGTGGCTTTCCAGAGGGGTTCTCATCATGTACATTTTCAATGTGCTTTCAGCTTAGGGGACAGAAAGAAATCTGAAAGAGCAAGATCAGGGCTTAGGGTGTAGGGACTACAATTTCCCAAAGAAATTTTCCAAGGACAGGATGTTATGATGGGGAACAATGCCTCTGTGCAACTTTGCTAGCCTTTTCTCACCGATGCAATTTAATGCATTTGTAAGCCTTCATCATAATAAGCCCCCATGCAGGCGATACCACCACCCTCTGAATTTAGAACCCAACTTGCCACTTTCACAGTTATGAGGTAGGCCACTCCTAACCTGTCGAGACCCTGTGAACGTTGTGGGATATTGCTGGTGCCAAGTGCTCGACTTGCCATGGGCTTTTGTCTTGTACAATGAGCTGGGAATATTACTCTATTTGGCTGCTAACTTTGTGACATTAATTATATCTGTATGGCAGACACAATACAAAAGTGTGTTTAATTTTACAAAGGATCGTGAGTGAATTTTAAATGTTTGCTTCTGGCTTCAGTATTTGTATGTTTGTCAGTGGTTGACATTTGTTTGCTCTGAAGTCACGTGATTATATTGAAGTCTGTCTCTGCACTTAAAAGAAGACTCTAGGGCCTGGTGGCATATTGGTTGAGTATGGGATTGTGGCCCACTGGCTTGATGGTTCAAATCCAGCAGCAGCTCTCCAGGAGCAAGGCTGGGCCTCCCACTCCTACCAGAGGTCAGTGATGTCCCCTCCAAAAAAAGAAGATTCTAAAGTGTATTTAATCTTTTACGACTCAGTTTACTCATCAGCAAAGTGGAAATAATAATTGTTTTACCACTTGGTTGTATTTTGAGAAGAATCGTCACCTATACAAAGCACTTTGCAGCAGGTTTACAGGTGTAATAAATTCAAAGCTAATGCCAAAATAATAACAACATGGTCCCATCACAGTGCACCTGACCCATGCCATGAAATTTTTATTTTTTCTGTTAGTTTGATTGAGATATAATTCACATATAACACACCCATAGTTCAGTGAAATATACATATTTCACCACAATCAGTTCTAGAACATCCTCCCCTCTCCTATATGCCTTATTTGCTACCCATTTCTCTCTAATGCCCTCCTTCCCCTGCACCCCCAATAAACCATTACACTTGTTACTGCCTTTCTACATCTCTCCCTCCTGTGCTTCATATACGGGTTGGGGGTGGGGAAACAAATGAAGACAGCAAATATATGTTTTTAAAAAGAAGGAAAAAACCAACAGACATTTAAAAATAAATCAGAGAAAAATGGCTCTGTGAGAAAGAACAGTGGCTTTGAAAATGAGAACAAACCCAAAATGAGTCAAAAGGGAGATCAAATGACCAAGTATCTAATTGTATCTGCCATAATTGAGTTTACAACTGTCTCTATCTAACAGCAATGTTATTCATGTCCCTCAACTGTAGTCAGAGGCGACCCAGCAGCTTAACCAATGCAGGAACCCTTCAGATGGATAGTGGGGTTCCACTGTCTTCCATAGCCTTCTGGAAATTGGGTGTTCACATTTTAAAGACAGATTCTTTTCCTCTGTGCATAAGTTTTTCATGGAAGCAGCAGTCAAGAGGTTAAAAGATGTATTGTATGAGGTAAATCTGCTGCACAAGCCCTCTTTAGAGAGCTGGAGAGCAAGGATGTTACTTTGAGGATGAACACGAGCCTGATTTAACCCAGGACATTCTCTGTTGCATCAGATACATGTGAAAATTGAACAGGAAAAAGGAAGACTGTAGACGAATCTGTGCATTTGAACTGTGGCGCTGGAGCAGAATATTGGAAGTACCATGGACTGCTAAAAGGACAAACCGATTTGCCTCAGAAGTAAGACCAGAGTGTTCCTTCGAGGCAAGGGTGGCAAGATTTTGTCTCACATATTTTGGACGTATTGTCAGGAGAGACCAGTCCCTGGAGAAGGGCATCATGTTTGGTAAAGAGGAAGGGTGGTGAGAGAGAGGAAGGCCTTCAAAGGGATGATTGCTACAGTGTTTATGTCCATGGGCTCAGGCATAGGAACAATTGTGTTTTGGTCTGTTGTGCATAAGGTCAATAGAGGTTGGCACTGACTTGACAGCACGTAACATCAACAGCAACCTTTGCCCCTTTTGAATTTGGATTTCCTTATTTATGATCTTTGGGTCACACAGGCTGTTGTGCTTCTGTGTGGACTCAGCTGATTGCTCATTTAGATGGCTGCTTGTTTGAATTCGAGCCGTTAAGACTTCGAAACCCCCCAAACAAACTCACTGCCAGTGAGTCATTGGCCACTCACAGCAACACCCTTTGGGTTTCTGAGACAGTCTCTGTTTATAGGAAGAGAAAGCCCAGTCTTTCTCCCTTGGAGATGTTGGTGGATTTGAATTGCTGATCGCATGGATCACAGGCCAACATGAAATCACTACACCACCAGGGCTCCTTTAGGACCCTAAGAGAACACCTTTTTTTGATAGCCAGGAACTATCCACTTTTTTCATCACTCTTTGTTACAGCACCCATATCTTCAGTGTTCCCTTCACAATGGTGAGCATTGAACACAGTTAATTTTGACATGCATATGAGGTGATTGAAAATATCATGGCTGGGATGAGGAGTATGTGAAAACTGGGCATTGGATAAGAAAGACCAAAGGAAGATTGGTGCGTTTGAATTATGGGGCTGGTAAAGAATATTGAAACCATCATGACTGCCCAAAGTACCAACACATCTGTCTTGGAAGAAAAATAGCCAGAATCCTTCTTAGAGGTAAGAATGGGGAGACTTTGACTCGGACTTTGGATGTGCTGTCAGGAGAGAGCAGCTCCTGGAGTTGGACATGAGGCTTGGTAAAGTAGATGGGGCAATAAAAACGAGGAAGGCCGTTGCCATGGTGGATTGACACCGCGTTTGCCTCGATGGGCTCAAACAGAAGAACAATGGTGAGAATGACATGGACCTGCGGTGTTTCCTTTGTTGACAACCAAACAACAATGGCAATAACAACCACCCTGTGTCCACTGAGAACTCCTTTGGAATTCTTGAAAAACAGTCATCATAACTTCTCTATCTGTAATTGTATTGTCCCTGCAGACCTTCTAAGAAGGACCGCTTTCATGGGATCCTTTAGGGGGAAGTACTTGAGACTCAGACAAGTGAATTATTCTGAGAACTTGTCTGCAGCCAGTCACTGATTGCAGTTTCATGTTCAAAGTGAGTTCGTTTGGAATAAACCTGTGCATCTTTGAATAGGGTTCCCCTTGCTGTGCTCTTGGCCTGCCTTTCTTCTTCCCATGTTGCTCAACATCTTTTGTCTTACTGAAATCGCTCCTATGAGCTCTCTTGGCAAAGGATTTCAAACCAAACCATTTCTCAATATAATGTCTTCCCTCTCTGAAATCATTTGATGTGCTTATTTATTCTTGAACCACCAATTAGGCTTAGGAGGAAGTTGTTTGATATTTGGGTCTGTATAAACTTATGCCAAGAAGACTGGTAGGCAAATCCCCCACAGCACAGCGAATCATGACTGATGGGGCAGCATTTCCTGAATTAAGATTAAGATCCGTGAAGGAGTTAGGGTGAGTTGATTTCTGATGTTACCACTTCCATGTGTTTCTGAGACAGAGTTACATAGGAAAAGAGAAAACTAGAAAGTCAAGAGTCATGGCTTACATGTCGCCCTATTGAGATAGTCTTTGAGTCGCTTAGTGGAAGACAAAGGACAAGCTGGCTGTCTCTGCCTTTACATAGGGATGGGATGCAACAAGACGGAGGGCAGAGTTACAGTGGAAATCAGGAACCATGTGGGGTGTGATTGAAATCTTGATGTTTCTTAGAGAATTTGGAGCTTTGAGAGGGAGAACCAGAAATTTTACATAAGCACATTCAGAGAAAGGTGATTAGAACCAGTTTATGAGACTGTGACCTTTTATGTGTATTGCTAACTTCTTTACTACAATTCTAGACAAGATTCTGCCGTGTAAGGTATCATTCTGGTGTTGGTTCTGTGAGCACTCGCCCAGGTCACTTGCCCTGGGACATGCTAGTCTCAATCAGGGTAATCCATTCAGTGGCACTCCTGGAAAAGGTTGAAGGTTCAAGTCTTTCTGGGGCACCTGGGAAGAAAGGAGTCATTGGAAGTTCTGTGGAACACAGTTAGGCTCAGACACCTGTGGGTTGTCACAATCAAAGTCAACAGCAACTAGAGAGAAAAGAAAGAAAATTTGTACATGTGATGGTGGCAAGGGCAGGGAAATGATATTTGGAGATATTGTTTCTAAAATCTATTTTGCCCAATAGCATTTTCCCAATCACATATACATATGAACCTGAACACCTTCCCACCCAAATTTCAATAACTAATCTGTTAAGGATCCCTGGTGGCGGTGTGGGCTAGATGTTCAGTAACTAATCATGTGATTAGCATGGTCTAAACCCAAGAGCCTCTCAAAGGGAGAAAACTGAGCCTGCCTGCTCCTACAAAGATTTAGAATCTCAGAAACCCTTCAAAGGATCGCTATGAGCCAGAAGCCACCACTTTTCTGTCTGTGGTAGCGTGGTGGCTCGTGTATTGTTGTGATGCTTGAAAGAACATCACTGGTATATCAAAGACCAGCACCCCCAGTGAACAGGCTTCTGTGGAGCTTCCAGAACTGATGATGAAGAAGAAATAAGTTGCCCACTTGAGAGGAAATAGCTGCTGATAATATCCTGCAGAGCGTGGAAGCACTGGCAGAGACTGAAGACCTAGTGAACAGAATATTGTGCGAGCTCATGTCAGAAGATGAGCCCCTCAGGTCAGAGGCACTTGCAGTATGTCTGAGGGTGAGCTGCATTAAAGTCAAGCGCAATGAAGCGGAGTGAAACCTGTGAGACCGTCATTTGCTGGCGGGGCACCACGCAAAACGAGAAGGAACAGTTGCAAGCACCTACTGATAGTTGGAATTGAGGGTTAGGAGGTAGGAATCGAGGAAAATTGCAAGTCATCAAACATGAAATGAAGCGCATAAAGATCTATATCCTAGGCATCGGTAGGCTAAAATTTGGCCTGGTATTTGGCCATGCCTATTTAATCTGCATGCTTCGCAAGTAATTAGGAAAGCTGTATTATTTGAAGAAGAATATGATATTGGGGTTAAAGGAAGGCTGAGTAGCGATGTATTATATGCAGATGGCCCAATGTTTGCTGCAAGTGGTGAGGAGTTAAAGCACTTGCTGATGAAGATCAAGGTCTGCAGTCTTCATGTAGGAACTGAACCAATAGGTGACATCATGATAAACCGAGAAAAGATGGTCCAGGATTTCATCTGGCTTGGATCCAAAATCAGTGGTCATGGAAGCAGCACTGAAGAGATCAAAGGATGCACTGCATTGGGCAAACCTGCTGCAGAAGAACTCTTTAAGCTATTGAAAAGCAAGGATGTTTGAGGACGAAGGTGAGTCTGACCTAAGCCCTGGTGTTTTCAGACTGAAGAATTAATGCATATGAACTATGGTGCTGGAAAAGAATATTGAAATGGTCTTCCAGAAGAACCAATAAATCTGTCTTGGAAGAAGTACAGCCAGAATGCTCCTGAGAAGCAAGGAAAATGAGCTTTCATCTCACGTAACTTCAGAGGTGCTGTCAGGAAGGACCACTCCCTGGAGAGCGACATGGTGGTTGGCAAAGAAGAGGGGCAGCAGGAAGAAGAAGACCCTCGATAAGATAGAATGACACTGTGGCTGCGACAAAGGGCTTGGGCATACAAACGCTTGTGAGGTTGGCACCGGACCGGGCGGTGCCTTGCTCGCCATGAGTGAGAACCAACTTGATGGCACCTCACGACAACTTCGCAGGTCAGAACCCAGTCCAGGACAGGGGCTGGTTGGATCAGCGAATGCTGGTGCACGGTGCTGCCTGAACAAGTGTGATTCGGTCAAAGCTTGAAATCCCCAAAGAAGACTACAGATTCAGATCACAAATGGGACAGAAATCTTATTGCCACCAAGGGAATTCCATCCCAAGGAAATACTGTAGCAGATGGAATTAGAAGACCTGGATTCAAGTCTTACCCTCACAGTTTGCTGGAAGATGCGCTGGGCTTCACGACCGCCATCTCGATATAGGGGTGTTCCACGCACCTTGTTTTTGCAGGATTTTTTTTTCTAAGGTAAATACAAACTCCAAAGGGTTATACCAATAAATATCATATGTACAACTGCCTGGAAGACTTTGCTCCATCTCTGGTTTATTAGAAAGGTTGCCGCTCAAGTTTAAAATGATAGCGTATTGGTTGACAATAAAATACAGCACAGAGACAAATAGGTATAAGCTATGCTACATCATATGACGTTGCTAGAGTGGCAACATTGCTTACAGATACCATAATTTGCAAATACATCAGTGTTTTTTGTTGTTTTTAATTGGATATCTTAAATCTAACTCCATGAGAATCTACTCCTGAGACAAGTGGGTCCCTCGTGTTCAGCTCTGTTCTGGGACAGACACTGAGATCTCTGCCGTGTGGACAGTTTCAAAATATATTTGGTAGCCCATTTCCCTGTAGCTTTACTGAGTAGCAGGCCAAAGAGCTTGGTGTGTTGAGCAAGTACATATGAGCAGCAAAAAGGAAAGCTTTAAATTGAGTTTTCCTCGCCTGCCTCCTAAGACCAATATTGGCTCTCTGGTGACACCTGCAGGCTAATGAGAAAATGAGGCCATCACATTGATTTCAATTCAGGGAAACTGTGAGTTTCTGAGGCTGTAAATTTGTAGAGGAAAGATTGCAGAAAATTTACAGAAAGCCTTCGCTCTCCTCTGTGCAACAGCTGGGCCTTGCCCACCCAGCTCACAATCCCCTGGGGAAGCAAACACCAGAAGCCTGGAGCCCAAAGACTTAAAGTTCTAAAGCACTGCTTTCCACACGTGATGTGCGTCTGCATCAGGCAAGGCTCGGATTCAAATGCAGACCCTCATGCAGGAGGTTGACCCTGAGATTCTGGGGGTCCGACTTCTGGCATCCTCCTAATGGACCCAGACCACATGCTGAGTAGCCAGAAATAACTCTGAATGTCTGAGGTGTAAACGACATGAGAAGTGGTCTTGCCCAGTCTGTCATTCTGACACGATTTTATAAAATGCAAACTATTTCATTGCTCTGGCTTGGCTTTCTTGTTCCAAAAGTCAGACACACATAAACTCAAATCAGCATCCCAGCTCAGTTCAGTATGATTCTACAGGGGTCCCAGGTCACACTGCTAGATAAGATAGAGTAATTCCAGCCTCTGCCTTTACTTCCTCTAAGGAACTCAAGAGACAAAGCCAGCCCCATAAGACACTGAGGACCGGACTGCCCACCAGAAGTCTTGTGCATGAAAACGGAAAGTTTGTTGTAATGGATAATTTTCTTTCCTTTTCTGTTTCTCTTTTACATGCTACCAGCTGAGGAAATTCTAGATTACCTACAAGAGGTCCTGTTTTCCAAATGGCAGTGGTATTTCTCAGACAGTGAACACTGAGTCCAAATTACTGAGTGGCACATAAGGTTTGTGGGGGGAGGACGGGGTGCGGTCATGTACTTGGTGTCAATTTCCTGATTGGGAATGTAGTGGTGGAGTCTAGCCTGTCAATCTGGAGATACCCAACGATACATCTGTGTGGGCATGGCTTTCTCTGAGAATTCTGGGAAATCTTGGGATATTTACCCTATTAAGGGGAGAGACTATAGACTCAGTCTCTTGGAGTCAGTCTACCGACAAGACAAGATGATGGCATGTTGATAGAGACTGAATCCTGGAATCTGGAGGTGCCGGAGGAGAAGCCACAGGGGCTTGCCCTAATGGAACCATACCTCTGGGACTGGAGAAGCCACAGAGAGACCCTGCCAGCGTTGAGATACTTCTACCGCCAATGGATACTGCTGATGGACCCTGAGCCCTGGAAACAAGGAGCCATGGGGAGACTCCTATGAGTGCTGGGATGCTTCTACTGCCACTGGGTACACAAGACTCTGCACCCACTGCCCTGTGATTGCCCTGGTGTCATTGCTTGTGCTTCATTTGTTGGAAGGAGACTTTGTAGACTGGTATCAGACATATGGGCTAATATCAGATTTATGACCTTGGACTGGACTGGGTTGGGATGCTTTCTCCCATCTAAGTACTAACCAGGCCCAACCCTGCTTAGCTTCCAAGATCGAATGAGATGGGGTATGTTCAGTGTGGTATGGCCGTAGACAGGATGCATTCTCAATGTTCCATTCCTCTTGTATATAAACCATTCCCTTCTACCCATATGCGTGTTTATGAATTTGTTTCTCTAGTCTACCCGAACTAATACAGTGTGTGTGTGTGTGTGTGTGTGTGTGTGTGTGTGCCGAGGGTGGGGGTGGGAGGAATCATAATGTGTTCTTCATATTCTATCCCTTGATCCCAACAAGGAAAAGCCAAACTGCCAAACCCACCACCCCAGCCTACCACCCGCCCAATTACAGAAAGGTTCCTTCATGCAGCACTTATCACTGGGTGGGGTGTCCATGCCCGCGGTCCTGTGGAGACATCGTCTTCTCATGCCACAATGGCTCCTCCTCTCCAGGTCACTGGAGAAATCATGGGGACTATTGATTTCTCAGCACAAGGACAGACGTCAGGGGATGCATTCAGCTGACAAGTCTCAGCTCTATTGGGTGCAAAAAATAAATAAATAACTCCATGTTTTGGAATGAATTACCTTCAGAAAACAGTTGTCCACTCCATTTGAAAATCTCTTTTAGAGCCTTGGGATGGATTACTCCCAAACCACAATTAATTGGCAGAATATGGAAAATAAGCACTGACTCATGGAATTCATTAACATTACCATTTAAAGTAATAGTTAAGCTATATGAATTTAGAAATGCCAAAATTGACACTGGTGTATATTCTTTGGCATAGGGTAGTGGAAAAATCCCTGAGCTGAAAAGCAGAAGATAAGGACTTTATCCTTGAAACTACAGCTAACTGGTTCTATGTCCTTGGGCAAGCCACTTAGCCTCTCTGGGACTCAAATTCCTAATATTAGTTGGATGAAGAGCAGAGGCTCATCTAGGTAAAACAGGGCCTCTGGCAAGCACTGGGAACAGAAAGGCTAAATTAAAAAGCAAAACAAACGACTGGCAGTTCCCTATACCCAGGAAGAGGTGGGAGAACTAAGACTCTCTTACATTACTGGTGGGAATACAGAAGTGGAGTCATTTTGGAAAGCATGTCAACAATGTCTGAGAGTTCAGCATACATGTGTAATAGCCAGCAACAGCACTTCTCCCTATTTACCCCACAGAAATGAAAACCGAGACTACAGAAGAGACTATCATGAGTGGCAATACAGGAGGGTGGGGGGAAGGTGGAGTGGAAAGGGGATGCCAATTACAAGAATCTACATATAACCAACATCCTATCTGGAGGATGGACAATGGAGGTGTGGGAGAAGGGACACATTGGGCAGTGTAGGATATGACAAAATAATAACAATTTATAAATTATCAAGGATTCATGAGAAAGGTGGGGTGTTAGTCTGGGTAGACTAGAGAAATAAATTCATTAACACACATATGGATATAAGGGAAAAGTTTATACAAGAGGAATGGAACATTGAGAAAGCATCCCACCCAGTCCAGTCCAAGATCATAAGTTCAATATTAGCCCGTATGTCAGATACCAGTCAATAAAGTCTCCTTCTTACTCACGAAGTATGTGACATGACACCAGGACAATGACAGACCAGTGGGTGCAGAATCTTGTGTGCCCAGTGGCAGTAGAAGCACCCCGGTGCTGGCCAGGGTCTCCTCATGGCACCTCATTTCCAGGGCTCAGGGTCCATCAGCAGTATCCAGTGGTGGTAGAAGTATCTCAGCATTGGTAGGGGTCTCCCCATGGCCTCCCAAGCATCTCAGCACTGGTCGGAGTCTCCACATGGTATCTCTGGCCCCAGCGGTTTGATCCCATCAGGGTAAACCCATGTGGCTTCTCCTCTGGTTCCTCCAGTTCCCAGGACTTAGGGTCTATGCTGCCATCTTGTCTTGTCAGTAGAGTGTCTCCAAGGAACTGAATCTATTGTCTCTCACGTCCAATAGGAAATACCATGAGATTTCCCAGAATTCTCAGAAAAAGCCATGCCCACACTGAGGTCTCATTGGCTATCTCCAGATCGACAGGCTAGACTCCACCCCTACACTGTTCGTCAAATTGGCATCAGAGTATGTGACTGCCATGGGGGAGTGGAACAATAAGGAGCTGATGTCAAGGGCTCAAGTAGAAAGAAAATATTTTGAGAATGATGATGGCAGCAGGTGTACCAATGTGCTTGACACAATGTATGTATGTATTGTGATAAGCATTATATAAGCCCCCCAATAAAATGATCTTTTTTAAATGAGATAGAGACACTCATGAGTCTTCTGGCTGCCTGATTTGTAAATGTGGCATTTGGAAACAACCCAACTGTTCTGCAATGGAAAAAGGCATAAATGAACAATCAAACACTCATACAATATAGTGCTCCTTAGCAGTAAAAAGTTACCAACTACTAATACTTTTTCACACACAGATGAATCTCAGATGCAGCAGTCTAGTCCAAGAAATGAGACTCAAAATACTGTTATTTTGCTACCATCGATCAAAAGCAGGAACAGCAAGAGATAAAATATAACAAAACCTCATAGAAATTAAATACTTCTGTCTATAAAAGGACTTTCTCAATCAGGGGGGAAAAAGACTTTCTCAAAAAAGCAAAAAGACAATCTGGATATTGGAAGAATGTCCTCAGGAACAATGCATTTATTGTAGTCTAATGTCACCTACAACTTAATTTAAAAATGACAAGTAACCCAATCAAAATATGAACAAAGACCTTAAACATCTCATCAAAAAGAATATTCAAGTGGCTAATAAATACATGAAACAAAATGAAATACCACTTCACTCCCATTTTAATGACTATGATTTTAAAAAGAAAAGGAAAAATTTTAAATATTAAGATGGATGTGAGCAAATTGGAATTCGGATCCATTGCTGGTTGGAATGCAGAATGGCATAGCCATTGAGAAAAACAGTGTGGTTATTCTTTCAATAAATATTCATAGCCTGTGGGCAGTGGGAATTCACAGGGGGCTCAATTCATGCAGGGACCATGTGAATGGATGTTGGGCTTCCACTATCATCCATAACATTCTGAAATCTTGGTGTTTAAAATTTAGGCCCTGGAACTATTCCCATCTCTGGTTTTGGATCTTATTATTTACAATCCTTGGATCACACAGGCTAATGATTTTTTTTCTGTGTGGATTTGGCTGACTCCACAATTAGATAACTGTTTTGTTTTGAGGCAAATCTTTAAGACCCTACATTTTATCTTTTCATGACAGCCACACTTTGCTATGGCACTCATACCTGTAGTGGTCTCATAAGGGCAAGTACTGGGCAGGGTCATGTCACAAGAGCTAATTATGTTAAAGCTACAATCAAATGGGAACTCAAAATTTATTCATTTAACAATGACTTCTATATGTCCCTGGTTCACATTTGAAGTCTCTTTATTATTTTGTGACAGTACGCCGTAGATCAACACCATGGGGCTTATAGTAATTCTATTGTTAGTAACTTTATCTTATCAATGGTAAGATACTGTTGTGCAAGGAATTTTATACATGTGTAGGACATTTTATTAGTCTCTGATCCATGGATTGTTAACTTGCATATCTTCATAACATGGGTGATTTGGACATTAATTACACAAATCATAGAAGTTGAATATATGACACAATACTTGGCGTTGTATTCATTTTGAAGGAAGGGCCACACCTACTATGTGTCACAAAAGGCAGAGAGCTTGAAAACAGCAACTATGTGTTGGTCTGGGGTCATCATTCATTCCGCGCTCTCAAAGGACTAGTTTCAAGCCCACCCAATGTCCAAAGACCACCAATTCCCTAACCTTGGGGTCTTGATCATCTGCTTCTTCTCCCAATAGGCTATTCCAGCCTAGAGTTCAAGGGAAGATTTCAGTACCTCAATTCTACAAGTGAGTTCAAGGCAGAGTCTAGTTGGCTCAGTGGGATTTTTGATTTGGGTCTTTCTTGTGTAATTTAAGGCAGTTCCAATGGCTGCTAATAGCAAGATCAGCAGTGCAAAACGACCAGCTGCCCTACAGGAAAAAGATGAGGCTTTCTATTCCTGTAAACAGTCTGGGATGCCACAGGAGAAGTTCTACCTTGTCCTGCAGGGTCAGTATGAGTCTGGATCAACTGTGAGTTTCGAGTTTAGCGTATGAAGGGGAATCCCAACTATCCACAGACTAGAAATGTGTGTAGCCCTGATAGCAGACAGAGCATTGCAAAGAGATTTTGAGCAATATTTAGACTAGGATGTAACACCTTGCCATTAGCTCTCCCTGTGGACGCACTTTCAATTATCCTAAATTAATATCATTTGCTTTTTCTCAAATTGAGATCTTTCTTTCACTGTTTTCTAAGCTCATTGTTGCTGCGTCCTTTTTACTTCTGTTCTTTGTCTTTGCTCCATGTATTTCTCTGTTTTGGGAAGCCAGAATTGATTAAGGCAGTAACTGGAATGACTACCTCGTGGCACAGAAGGGAAGAGTGGGAGAATTGGGACATCAACACCAATGGCTATAAGAAGAACATGTTCCAAAGTTGTTTGTGGTGATGACTGCATAACCCTTCTGATTATGACTGAGCTATATAATTGTATGATGTGTTATTTAGAACCCAATTAAACTAATTAAAAAAAACATTAACCCCATTCCAAAGTACATGCCCAAGAGATTTACGGTCAGTGAAGAGAATGGATATGTGCATACCAGTGTTCATCACAGTAGTGTTTACAATTACCAAAAGGTAGAAACAACCTGAATATCCATGAAGAGGTGAATGGATTAATAAAACAGGTCCATGTCTAGGATGGGATATTACTCCACTGTGGAATTAATATAAGGCGTTTCCACAACTCTGTCTTCTCCAAAGATCGCATGCTTCCAACCCGACAAACAGTTGTCTGGATGGGCTCACTTCCTGCTGTTAAGAACTACTCCCATGGGCTGAACCCTGGTGGCGTAAGTGGTTGAGTGCGGGACTCCGGCCCACAGGCTTAGTGGTTCAAACCCAGCGGTGGCTCTCAGGAGCAGCGCTGGGTAGCTCCTACAACCACCAGAGGGCAGTGATGCTTCAAAAAAAAAAAAAAGAACTTCTCCCAGATGGCTTTCAGTCCTTTATCTGGTCCCTGTAGGTGGGGCTCACACTCACTGTTCATAGTCTCTATGAGAGCCAGAGAACAAGTCAATCCTGTTTGGTGACATCCAAAGTTAGGCCACCATCCTGAATCTTGGGTTCTCCCATCATGTCACATGTGGGACCTCAACACCGCCCCTTCCTACTGCATGTATGTCCCTAGTTCATCTGCCTCATTGCTGTATTACTGATAGCACAACCTTGTCCTTACCTATAATTAGGGGTTTGCATGTCCCCAAAAGATTTATAAACCTTTGTCATCAATAAAGAAGGTCTCCTCCCTTTACTCCTCTCCCTCTCTTCCCTGCTCCCTCTCTCCATGTCTTCTACTCCTCCTGCCCACCTATCTCTCCACATGGACCACCAAG